>CM041802.1:1796377-1801377 GCA_023376895.1 Aspiorhynchus laticeps | reverse complement strand
GTGTGAGAGAGTGTGTGTGTGTGTGTGTGAGAGAGAGAGTGTGTGTGTGTGTGTGTGTGTGAGTGTGAGTGTGTGTGCGTGAGCGTGAGCGTGTGTGTGTGAGAGAGAGAGTGTGTGTGTGTGTGTGTGAGTGTGAGTGTGTGTGTGAGTGTGTGTGCGTGTGCGTGTGTGTGAGTGTGTGTGTGTGCGTGAGCGTGTGCGCGTGTGTGTGTGTGTATGTGTATTTTATAGATGTAGAGTTTAAAAAATCATTGAATTTTATGTAGAAAAGTTAAATCGCCATCTTGTTCCGACCAAAGTGACTTGAACGCACCCGACGTTGTAATAACGACTTGTCAGCTCGTAAGTACTAACGTCCCAGGAGGACTTGAACGCAGCATAGTGTAGCTTACGCAGGCTTCAGGTGTACACGCTCTGAATAAACGCACACAGAGCAGCACGCTAATGAAATGTTTAACCGGCAAGACTTTAAACTAAAGCACACGCAAATAATGTACTTTTGTGATTGTGAATAAATGCAGTGTCTCGTGAGCAGTGTTGGGCTCGTTACTCAAAGAATGTAATATATTACTCATTACTAGTTACTTCTTTCAAAAGTAATATTGTAACATTACTTATTACTTTCTGGTAACAGTAATTAGTTACACTACTAGTTACATTGTTTCTTCACGCCACACAGAAGTTGTAACTGTGTATCTTCCACATAAATGTTACTAATAACATATTTCTGCCTCATCATTTGATCAAAATCCACATTATTAGTTATTACAAACACTCAATAGTGATTAACAGTGACATTCAAGTAGAAGTGTTGTATTAATCTCATTAATTGTCAGTTTGAAGCTAATTGTAATTTCTCCGTTACACATATACGATTATATTCATTATGTATTTTATCAAATCACATAAGTTTGTAAGAAACTGTTTAATTTTCCAAAAAGATGTTTAATTATAGTAATATAATGTAGCAGATGCTGATCAGAGGGATGTAATGCAGAGTAAAGTAACACACAACAGTGTTCAGATCATCTTTTTTCCTGACAAAATCAATATAATGCAATATTTATATCTGCTGAATGTAATATTTTCCATATTCCGAGCTCGCCTGCTGCACCTCATCACATGCATGAGTGAGTCGTGAAAATTATGAACATAAATCTAGGAATTATTTGATTTTAAATCAGCGGGTCGAGGCATCAACAGTAACTAAGCTGTTTTATGGATGGTAACTGTAATATTATTACTGAAATCTTATTAGTGATTACTTACACTACTAGTTACTACAAAAAGTAATATTATTACAGTAACTAGTTACTGCCCAACACTGCTCGTGAGTGTAACTCTACCGCTGAATCAACATTTGATGTGAATGTGTCTCGCGAGTGGAGACGGGAGATATAGTGAATACAGCGCATTGCTTGAGGTAGATGTGTTTTGTTAGTAAATGTTTCATTATATTACTAGTGTTGCCTCCTTTGTTCACTATTACACTACTACAT
Source organism: Aspiorhynchus laticeps (assembly GCA_023376895.1). Lineage (NCBI taxonomy): Eukaryota > Metazoa > Chordata > Actinopteri > Cypriniformes > Cyprinidae > Aspiorhynchus > Aspiorhynchus laticeps. Next base: position 1,799,878 of record CM041802.1, on the reverse strand, counting down.
ATATTGCATCTGACGCTGTCGCTTAGTTTTGTAACGTGAGCCACACTTTCGAACGTTTCACTGATTGCACGCAAACACACACACACACACACACACACACACACACACACGTCGAGCAAACGACAGCCACATCATTCAGTGAAGGAAGATGTCAAGCAGCAGCTTCTAATTCATCATTAACATTGAAGCATACGGAGATAAAACAACGCAAGTATCGATAACAGCATCGTTTGTCCTGAAGCTTACCGGTACTCCGGTATTGACCCAATTACGTACCGGTCCAAATAAATACCAGTTCTCGGGTACCCATCCCTACTGTTAAGTGGCTTTATTTCATTAATATTAAATGATCTGTAATTACAGTTTTTAAAAAATAGACTACAAGTGCACATTCGGTACAATTAAGCAGACTTAAGCAATAGTTGGTCTCCAGATGTTGATTTTCTCTATTGAGAAATTGGTTTTAATGATATGGTATAAACCTGCATGGACCTACCAGCAGCTTGAGGGTTAAAAATATCAATCTACTGAACAATTTACAAATGCAAATTATTAAAACAATTAGCAGAGAATACTAAATGAATACTTGTTCATTAAACATATTTTTTTTCCCTTTACGTAACATTGAAACACTGAAGCGTAGTGAATGTGTGTGTGCTGATTCTCCCTGAAGGGAAGCATATTAACACTGTCTGAAGCGTTCAGACCCTCATCAGCTCTGGACTAATGAGCTGGACTCAGTGACAACCCTGCTGTCTGTCTGTTTTCTGGTCCATTTTCCAATGCATTTTGACTGAAATCAGAGTTTGTGTGCAGCCAGGGGCGCGTTAAGATATCCAGAGGCCACTGGGCTACAGCATTACGATAGGCCCTCTACCCCAGAAAACCTTTTATTTTTTTTTAAGCTTCCTGACAATTATTTGTGTCAGATTTTTTCTTGTTAATATGCCAGTTAACATTCACAACATTGTTCTGCGTAAAATGTGAATATGCAAATTTCCTCTTTGCCACAATGTGGCGCTTAAAGGGACAGTACACCCAAAAATGTAAATTCTGTCATCATTTACTCTCCCTCAAGTAGATCCAAACCTGTATGAATGTGTTTGTTCTGAACACAAAGGAAGATATTCTGAAGAATGAAGGAAACAGAGCAGTATTTTTCTCCTACTATTGAAGTCAATGGTGCCCCAAAACAGCCTGATTACAAACTTTCTTCAGAATATCTTCCTTTGTGTTCAGAACAAACACATTCATACAGGTTTGGATCTACTTGAGGATGAGTAAATGGTGACTGAATTTACATTTTTGGGTGAACTATCCCTTTAAGAACAGCAGAATATAGCGGTTACATAACACTATTACAGGCTTTATACTGAGGTAATATGAAAAGAAAATGCCATCAAAACTTTCCTGGCTGAAATATGAGTTTACATGTGATTTAAACACCACAAATCACACAAAGTATTCATTATTCATCATCAGTAGTACGAAACATCACGACATGTTGGCCTAAATGTGGACTGTTTGGTGATTGCTAGCTGCGTTTTTATTTTGAAACATGCCGTGCTCACGTTTAATTAATTAAATCACAGCCGTATAAAGTTTAATGATCACATTTAAGCAATAGGACGATTCCTATTTTTCCATACCTGGATTTAAAATTGAGACTTTGAAGCAGCACCTTAATCTAAAACCTTCGTCTGACACAGATTACATCCACGCAAGTTACTGAACTCACACTGTATGATGTTACAGAAAGCCGTCCGATCCAGTTCCTTTCACACAGCAGTGTTGTTTCTCTTGTTAATCTGCACGTTAACATAAAGACACTCTTGTGCTTGGCTAACGTTACTTTACTAGCGAAATAAGCGAATGCATTGATTGTGCGTCCGCTTATGAGCGAGAACTTTCACTGTGAAGTCTTACTCTAAACGCCTTTCAAGGTAGCTTCTCAAAGAGCTTCACATAACCAAAACAACCGTTAACAATGCAAACATTGCAAACTAATCAAAATACATAAGCGTGCATTATAAACTTGAATCAAAACCATGTCCTGAGCTCCACTTTAAGGTGATATAGCGTGAGTCTGTCCTTGAGCTCATCCTCTCTCTCACACACACACACACACATCAGACTCTCTCACTCTCTCTCTACATCTCAACAACACACACACACATTCACACACACACACACACACCACACACACCTCTCTCTCTCTCTCACAACACATACACACACACACACACACTCTCTCTACTCACACACACACACACACACACACACTACACACTCACACTCACACATCACACACATCTCTCTCTCTCTACACACACACACACACACACACACACACCTCTCTCTCTCACACACACACACTCTCACACACACACACACACACACACACACACACACACACACACACACTCTCTACTCTCTCTCTCTCTCTCTCACACACACACACACACACACACACACATTCACTCACTCACACTACACACACACACACACACTACTCTCTCTCTCACACACACACACACACACACACTCACCTCCTCATCTCTCTCTCTCTCTCTCTCTCTCTCTCACACACACACACACACACACACACTCTCTCTCTCACACACACACACACACACACACACACTCTCTCTCTCTCTCTCTCTCTCTTCTACACACACACACACTCTCTCTCTCTCTCTCTCTCTCTCTCACACACACACACACACACACACACACACTCTCTCTCTCTCTCTCTCACACACACACACACACACACACACACACACACACTCTCTCTCTCTCTCACACACACACACACACACACACACTCTCTCTCTCTCTCTCTCTCTCTCACACACACACACACTCTCTCTCTCTCTCTCTCTCTCTCTCTCTCTCTCACACACACACACACACACACACACTCTCTCTCTCTCTCTCTCTCTCTCACACACACACACACTCTCTCTCTCTCTCTCTCTCTCTCTCCACACACACACACACACACACACACACTCTCTCTCTCTCTCTCTCTCTCTCTCTCTCTCTCACACACACACACACACACACACACACACACACACACACACTCTCTCTCTCTCTCTCTCTCTCTCTCTCACACACACACACACACACACACACACTCTCTCTCTCACACACACACACACACACACACACACCTTGGTCTTGGAAAGAGCATAAAGTCAGCGTCCACCTGGGGGTCCTGAAGAGCGATCTGCAAAAACAGCCTCCCAAAAGCCCAGAAGTGCTGCTAGAAACATTAGTCAAGTTGTCTTCTCCTTGCCGTAATGTTCTGCCGCGACAGGTGTATAACCTCGATCGCTCAGATGACCTGATAAAAACCTGATGCGTTAAAGTCCAAGACATCACAGAACTGCACAGCGAGTCTGGGAAAAATACATATCACATACAATAAATGGCCCTCTGCAATCACTCATTGTATCCCTTAAAACCATCTTTTTAATCAAAATGACACATTTA
>CM041802.1:1783877-1791377 GCA_023376895.1 Aspiorhynchus laticeps | reverse complement strand
CTCACATTGCTTTCATATGCAACTTTTAACTACCATATTCATATTCACGATCATTCTGATAGCACTTGAAGACAGCATCAGTGACACACAGAGACAATGATAGCTTTAGCAATAAACCTTACAGAGTGCCAAGAAGCTCTTTCAGAAAGACAACAAACCCGTGATACTTACTTTGTCTGGAGCTGACGTTCACGCACGAAGCTTTGGTATTGATTCCTACACGTATTGGGGACTTTACATATTTTTTCTGGGACATTTCTGGGACTCCCTCAGATGGAGGGAGTCTACGGAGACTCCTATGTTCATTAGTGCATCCCAAAACACAACACTAGAAATCCCTCTTTAGTGCTGACAGTGTATATCTCCAGTAATGGAGGACCGCAGCTTCTCACTCAGGGCTGTGTTTATGCTAATGAGGCAGAGAGCATCACAAATGGGCGGGGCTTATTCCCCTCAGTGACGTGCACAGAGGGAGAATCTGAAACAGCTCGTTCTGAGAGACTGTTTATGATTATTTAGATTATAAATAAATGAGTGGGTGGATTTTTACCATCATACGCTGGTTTTTCTCACACACTGCGGCCACACAACTGTGTTCAAACACCTTATAAAAGTGATTTTTGCATAATAGGTCCCCTTTAAGGCAACCAGCTTCAGCAGATTTTTGCGTTTTCTCAACTTCTCAAAGTTTATACAAAAATCTGCTGAAGCTGGTTGCCTTAAACTTTTAAGTTTTCTCAGCTTTTTTTTTTTTACAGTGTATGTGCACTTAAAAATGGTAACCTAATATCTAAATTAATTGATTTTACTCAAACATTGTTTAACATTACTGAATCATCTAGCTCTTTAACATAAGTGCAGGTTAACACTTTTCACAGTGTGTGAAGAATAAAAGAAAACCAATAGAAGTACAGAGGAGAGCCATTTTTGAAACTGTGCTCTTTTAAAAGCAGAGGTTTTGTCAAAATGTTTTCTCTCACGATGACTCGAGTGCTTACCGCTGACTGCTGAGCAGAAACTCAACTAGCCAGAATTTAAGTGTTTATTACAGGCTTTAACTGATGGTTCAGATGTAGTGTTACTAGTGTTTCACTGGCAGAAGAACCTTTTTTTTTACCTTTTCAAAAGTGATTTTGTTTAACTGTATAAGCTGTATTAACTACCGAGTTGCCATTCTTTAATGCACTTCTTTGTCTTCTTTTTGGTCAATTTCTGGGTTAATAATTTTTAACCTTTTGATTATGTTGCCTGTATTGTCATTCTGTGCGTGGTTTTAATTTCCAACCCATTGTGAGTTCATTTGAACACAGCAGTATAGTGATTTTTAAGCAATAACTGAATTAAATAAAACACCTTGCACTTTTCCCCCCAAAATAATACATCATTGCTGAAATAAAAGCATATTTTGGTATCCACATATACTGTATATGTCTTATGTGTGCAGGTGAATCATAAAACATTCTGAATAATTTACTAAATTCCGCAGACAGCATGCACATTCTTGAAGTAGTGAAAATTAATTAGGTTTCAACTTTGATACTCATTTACGTTGGAATTAATCTGTCCTGTGGTGAGTAATAAATGCCTGCAGAATCAGGTATTCAGCCATTTGAATAGAGGAAATGACTCATTCTGCTGTTAGGAACAGTGCAATGAGAGTATGGACCGAAGAAAGAAGAGCAGAGCATCATCTGATCACAGGTTCATAGTCAAGCTTGGACAATCTCAAGGTTACAAGCACATCTCCAGAGAAACCAATGTTCCTGTTTCCACCGTACAGAACGCTATCAAGATGTTTGAGGCCAACAGCACAGGCCACAAGAGAAACCTGAGGGAAAGAAAAGGATGGTTCTGAATGGTGGAGAAAGTACCCGTTACCTGCCACACAGATTCAGCTGACCTTCAAACACAAGCTGCCACAGGTTCAACTCACAGCGTCCGTCACCTGCTCAATGACAGGGAGGACTGACCGACTGTAAAGCCTGACCGCAATTTTCCAAAACACCTGAACATGCCAAAATCCTTCTGGGATAATGTTCTGAGGACAGATGAGAGCAAATTATAGCTGTCTAGTAAAGCACACCATCTCTTTGTTTACCATCAAAACAAAACAAAGCTTTCAGAGAAAAGATAAGTGATGTTTTGGGGCTGCTTTGCTTTTTCTCGATGCTTATTGGAAGTGCTTGATTGCAGTTTGGCTGTGCTACCAAATATTACATCTAGGATGACAATGGTTTTGTTTACATTTACAGACACATTTACAAATATGTACATTTATAGATTTGCTATTCCAATGTTTCTGAATATAACGTTCAACAGAACAGCATTTGTTTGAAATAGAAAGCTTTTGTAACATTATAAATGCTTTACTGTCACTTTTGAATATTAATGCGTCCTTGATGAATAAAGTATTAATTTTAATTAATTCTAATTTTAAAAACATCTTTACTTACCCTAAACTTTTGAATGGTTGTGTGTTTCCACAAATATTGGCCAGCACAACTGCTTTCAACATTGATAATAATAAAAATGTTTTTTGAGAAGCAAATCAGCATATTATAATGATTTCTGAAGATCATGTGACACTGAAGACTGGAGTAATGATGCTGAAAATGCAGCTTTGATCACAGAAATAAATTACAGTTTAACATAGATTCACATAGAAAACAGCTATTTTAAACAGTAATAATATTTTACAATATTACTGTTTTTACTGTAGTTTTGATCAAATAAATGCAGGCTTGGTGAGCAGAAGAGATTTTTAAAAATCTTCTATCCATCAAAAACAAACAAAAAAGAAGAATCACAGAGACTAAATACTTTAATGCAGAATATTGTGAGGAAAAACTGTGTATTATTTTGAAAAGAAAAAAAAATGCAAGAGTGCCAATATTTTTGGCCACATCCATGTGCAAGAAAACATCATGCACCAACAAACATGCTTCTATTCAGGGGTGTGTTTACCACACATAGCTGATTAACTACTATTGCATGATGCATCTTTTGTATTTCGTATTGCATGGAAGGAAAGTACTTTCTCCTATAGAAAAGCCTTAAAAACTGCTAAATCTGATTACTTTCTGTCTCTTTTAGAAGAAAACAAACACAACCCCAAGTATTTATTCAATACAGTGGCTGAATTAACAACAATAAAATATAACATCAGGAGGTGCAGACATTTCCCAACAGCACAGTAGTAATGATTTTATGAACTACTTTACTTCCAAGATTGATATTATTAGAGATAAAACTGTAACCATGCAGCCGTCAGCTACAGTATCGCATCAGATAGTGTACTATAGATCCCCTGAGGAACAATTCCACTCATTCTCTACTATAGGAGAGGAAGAATTGTATAAACTTGTTAAATCATCTAAACCAACAACATGTATGTTAGACCCAATTCCATCTAAGCTACTAAAAGAGGTGCTTCCGGAAGTTATAGATCCTCTTCTGAATATTATTAACTCGTCATTGTCATTAGGATATGTCCCCAAAACCTTCAAACTGGCTGTTATTAAGCCTCTCATTAAAAAAACACAACTTGCCCCCCAAAAATTTATTAATAACAGACCAAACTCGAATCTCCCTTTTCTGTCAAAGATATTAGAAAAGGTTGTATCCTCACAATTATATTCCTTCTTAGAGAAAAATGATATCTGTGAGGATTTCCAGTCAGGATTTAGACCGTATCATAGCACTGAGACTGCTCTCATTAGAGTTACAAATGACCTGCTCTTATCATCTGATCGTGGTTGTATCTCTCTATTAGTTCTACTGGATCTCAGCGCTACGTTTGACACTATCAACCACAACATTCTTTTGAATAGATAAGAAAATTGTGTTGTCATTAGTGGAAGTGTATTAGCATGGTTCAAATCGTACTTATCTGACCACCATAAGTTTTGTGGCAGTGAATGATGAGGTATCATATCAATCACAAGTGCAGTATGGAGTACCTCAAGGCTCAGTACTAGGGCCGTTACTTTTCACGCTTTACATGTTACCCTTGGGAAATATCATTAGGAAACACGTGGTTAGCTTTCACTGTTATGCTTTCACTCTATGTTTCTTTGTGGCCTAGCGAAACACACCAATTTGCAAAACTAACGGAATGCATAGTTTATATAAAAAACTGAATGACTAGTAATTTCTTATTGTTAAATTCAGAAAAAACAGAGGTGTTATATGACCAAAAACCTCCGCATGTAATAACCTAGAACACTGTCTAACACTTGATGGCTGCTCTGTCAATTCTTCGTCATCAGTCAGGAACCTAGGCGTGCTATTTGATAGCAATCTCTCCTTTGAAAGGCACATTTCGAGCATTTGTAAAACTGCATTTTTCCATCTCAAAAATATATCTAAATTACAACCTATGCCCTCAATGTCAAATGCAGAAACATTAATTAATGCATTCATGACCTCAAGGTTAGATTATTGCAATGCACGCTTAATAAACAAACTCCAGATGGTCCAAAATGCAGCAGCTAGAGTTCTTACTAGAACCAGGAAGTATGAGCACATTAGCCCAGTTCTGTCAACACTGCACTGGCTCCCTACTAAACATCGTATAGATTTTAAAATCTTGATAATTACTTATAAAGCCCTGAATGGTTTGGCACCTCAGTATTTGAGTGAGCTCTTATTGCATTATAGTCCTCCACGTCCACTACGTTCTCAAAACTCTGGCCATTTGATAATACCTAGAATATCAAAATCAACTGCGGGCGGGAGATCGTTTTCCTATTTAGTGCCCAAACTCTGGAACAATCTACCAAACATTGTTCAGGAGGCACTCTGTCAGTTTAAATCTAGATTAAAGACCCACCTCTTTAACCTGGCTTACACATAACACACTAAAACACATTTCTATAATTTTAAATCCGTTAAGTTAAGGATTGTTAGGCTGCAATAATTAAGTCAACCAGAACTGGGAGCACTTCCCATAACACCCCATGTACTTGTTACATAGTAAGAAGAATGGCATCTATGCTAATATTAGTCTTTTTCTTTCTTATTCCGAGATCACTGTAGCCACCCAAATCCAGTCCGTATCCAGATCAGATGGTGGATCAGCACCTAGAGATGACCTCTACAGCCCTGAATGTCAGCGGAGACCTAGACGGCCATTGGGACAAGTCTACGGGAACCAGATGAGTCCTCTGCACAATCTGACTTTGCTGCAGCATGGAATTAAACTGCTAGTTCGTCGGGCCAGAGGAGAATGACACACTATTTCGACACACTATTTCCTTGTTTAATACTGTAAAGCTGCTTTGACACTATCTGCATTGTAAAAAGTGCTATATAAATAATGGTGACTTTTGAGAAACTTAACCAACTAATCACAACTAACACGACAGAATGACAGTAATGACAGAACTTGCAACCACAGTTGGTTAACGATGCTTTTGAGAAACTGCAGCGCTCCATCAAGCTGTGTGTAACAAACGCCTCAGATGTTAGATTTGCTTCATGCACTTTGCAGGTTTCTTCCATTATGCTTGCAATATGTGAAAATATTAAAGCCACACTGGATGAATTTTGAGCAGGTCATCCATTAATGTACGGCTCTAGCTTTCGCTGTGCTCCCATTCAGGGTGTAAAGGTCTGTTAGTGTGATGGCTGTGTTTCTTTCACTCTCTGTGTGTAAGAGGTCAAAATATGACTGTATTGATTTTCTTGATTGAAAAGATGCTGTGCAATCAGGCAGAACTACAGCTCAGGATCTGGACACAGACTGACCGCAGGGCAGGAAAACAGCACGTGGGCGGACAAACTTCACACATTTCTCTGATAAACAAACCAGAATCTCTGAACTACAACTAAAATGAGATGCGCACGATTGAAGTGAGCTGAGGATTAAATATTTGATTGCGTGTGAAAAAAACACAGTGTGAGAATCAGCAGTACAACACTGTAACCTGAAAAGACACGACAAGCAACATGACATTTTGTCAATTGCTTTATTATTTCTGCAGCGTTGTGCCTCGCACACAGTGAACTGTCATTGGTCCAGAAGTTTCTTATTCACAAACCCTGAGCAGAAGGTTTATGGGATCAGAACTGCTGTTGGGCTCTTTGAACTTCTGGCAACATATGACATTTGATAAAGACATGAAGTGATATGGACATGTGATACAGTCAAAAATCTGGAAGTATTTCATAGCATCACAGATATTATTCAGAAATCCATCCTTCACTAACAGCCTCTTCATAAAGCTGCATCACACAGATTCATAAATCAATCAGAGCTGTTCAGATCAGAGGTCTTTAGACCAGCACAAACCTTCACACACTTTGTTGTGTCTCTGTATGGTCTGACCGTGACTGTGTGGAGAAGGTGCAGAAGCACACAATTGAGCTAATTACCTGCGCTGTAAACATCATGTGACTGATGAATATCTGCAGGAACATAATGTCAAGACAGCACTGTCTGGCTGATAACACCACAGGTTCACAAAAATATCATTTCCCCCAAAAGGTCTAAGAAAACGCATCACCAAAACAAACGAACCGCATTATATGGTATTTACATCCTTAATATTTACACGCTTGTTTAGCAGGGTAAATTCTATGAAAATGTTTAAATGATACATCCCTGTAAATGTTTTGAAACCAATATACAAATCCACAAATAGTGGCGTGTTTAACATCTCTTTGAAGAATGAGAATGAAAAAATAACCTACCTAGCATTTAAGAAGAGTCAAAACTGGCAGTGGTTGATTATTAGCCTTTGGCTGTTGCCTAACAAGACTTCAGCAACTGAGCTGTAATATTTATCACCAATTTGTCATATCAAACCAATAATTCAGGTAGAATCTATATTTTTCCATATTTGCGCCTGTGAGGTGAGGATGTTCGTAGATCCCTTTAAAAGTTGGTTAATTTCCCCTTGACTGAGATTTAGCTCGATGCAAGGCGTCGTGTAGGGGAGAGCGTAATTATTTTTTTATTCACAGTAATTTCACACTTGTCTAGTACAAATATGTCACTTTGTTTCATAATTACAGTGTATACGTTTTTCTTTATTTACCCTCGAAAATTGGAAGTGAAATGTGACAACATGCCCCGTAGGTGGGGTACATTGTCACATGGCTTAGAATGTTATCTGATCTCATGAAAAACATATACAAGACAAACTAAAATATTTTGTCAATAAAATAAAATAATTTTTATTTCAAATAAAGTAATGGTGATTTTTAAGAATTAAAAATAATCTGATTTTTGAGTTTGACAATGAACACAGGATGGCCCACATAAAATGCTTTACATGTCTTGAAATAATAATTTCTGAACATTAAACATTGACAGTCTGTCAGTCTTTATTCACCTGTTTCTCATTAAAATGTATTAAAGTAAATAATGTGAATTACATCGCTAATGTCATAGAATATCACGGAAGAATAGAATAGTCTTGTGCTAGTTATTGAAGCATTAACAAATAATCTAAACTGATGAATAACAGATTGGAGATTAAAATAATAGCAGATTTG
>CM041802.1:1683877-1773877 GCA_023376895.1 Aspiorhynchus laticeps | reverse complement strand
TCAGCTGGAGTGTTCCTCGCTGCACTTCTGTTTTTATCAACCCTGTCTTGTGTGTTTGGCCACAGGTTCTCATCCACATCATAATGGATGTTATCATTAGCTAAAGTTCTTGGAAAAACATTCAGTGGGGGGTTGGTCAGGCCCTACAGAGAACATGGTTCTGGGTCCCTCTCAACCTCTCTTCCATGTCTCAGGTTAAAGCCAGCCTCATCCAGAAATATGAATGTTTTCATCAGCTTCCAGCTCTATCACCCTCTAAAAACACATGTACTGTAGGAAAAACAAATACTGATAACAATGATATAGAATTTTTGGGATTTTTTCTCTCTCCCAACAACAGGCATCTTGAAACCGATCATACCTGAACACACTCAGTCCTCAGTTGCTTCACTTTCATAATGTTGTTCATAATTTTCCATAAAACTATACTTCATGAGTAATGCAACGGTTACATAGCATTTTGAGCAGTTGTAGCAATTGATAGTTAAATCATTGTAATAAAATGAATAAACACTCAATTCAGATGTAATGTGTGAGTTGAATTTTGAAATATTAATATTTTGATGTTAAGTCGTGTCATTTTGAACCAGTGATTTTAGTTCAATGAACAAAAGATCTTTGGCTCGTGTGTATTGTATCCAAGCATTTGGAAAAAGTGTTAAGTGTTTTGAAAAATATGCATTTTGATCTTCATTTGTGAATTATGTGTCTAGAGTTTTGAAACATTACATGAAGGTTCTGTTATTAGTGCAAAAATGATTGTAAAACACTAAGACGTGTGTCTTTCCAAATCATACCCATTCAATTGAATTTGCCACAGGTTACCTTCACTTGAATTGTAGTAACATCTACAAGCAATATGAATGCTCCTGAGCTAAAGTCCAACTGTCCCAGATATAGGTATGAGTACTTATGCAATGGAATCATTTAAGTTTTTTATTTTTTATAAATTTGCAAAGATGTTAAATTATTATTTTTATTTTTTTGCTTTACCATTATAGTGTATGGAGTGTAGATTGATGTGGAAAAAAGTAATTTAAAGCAGTTTAACATAAGGCAGCAACATAAAACGTGAAAAAAAATGAAGGGGTATGAATACTTTCGCAAGGAATTGTATAAGACTACAGTAAGTATGAAATGGCACAAATCCAGCAGTAAAATTCCCTTAAAAATAGACGGAAGTGTGTTGACTTCGATCCCAACATATATTGATTGAAGTCCAGAACTTTGGCCCATATCAAAAATCAATTGAGATGAAGGCTTGCCAAAATCTCTTCTGCTACATTTTTCCTCTGCCGTTTGCTCTAGAGATGCACAAATAGAGATCACACAAATATAAATGCTGGAGGCATTGCTAGTCATACTAGTCATGCATTTAGAGTAAACGGTGCAGAAGAGAACAGATTCACACTGAAGCACTGATTTCTATCCTCAGTCATTTTGTGTTGTAGAATCACAACCCAGTGCATCTTAATTTACAGACTATCTATACAGAATACAAGATTAGAAATAGATCATATTATACTGAAAACTGTGTGTCAAAGGTGTCCAGTAGACTTTGAGAAAGAAGCCACATCTGCTAACATCAGTCACGCCAAGCTGTTTGTCTATAATAATAATAATAATAATTGCATGTCATTAGATTTTGGCTCTTGCTATGTTTTGTTTGTATTATTACTGACGCAATGTTGACTGAGGTATTTTTTTGTATAATGTATAATAATAATATAATAACAATAATGCTATTTTTCTGTGGAATACATCATATTGAGTGGGTCAAATCATATCATTCAGCATTAAAATATTTTTTAATAATAACAATTATCCATAGTAACACTATAAGTGCGTGCTTATCTGGGAACGCTGTTTGTGTTCAGTTTATCTTGGATAATGTACAATTAGTTGGCAATTTTTACAAAACTAATCGCTTTAGGGATACAACATCTGATTAACCTTTTCTGTATAATGTTTTCTTCTTTTGTGATAATGCCGTATTTCAGAGATGCATGAATCTGGATGATTAAAATGCTTATATGTGACCCTGGAGCACAAAACCAGTCATAAGGGTCAATTTTTTGAAATTGAGATTTATACATCATCTGAAAGCTGAATAAATAATATGTATGAATGGTTTGTTATGATAGGACGATATTTGGCTGAGATACAACTATTTGAAAATCTGGAATCTGAGGGTGCAAAAAAATCAAAATATTGAGAAAATCACCTTTAAAGTTGTTCAAATGAAGTTCTTAATGCATATTATTAATCAAAAATTACGTTTTTATACACACACACACTCACTCACTCACTCACACTCACACAGATGCAGAATTGCTCCTGACCGCTGTGCAGGTCTGATCCACTATTACGTCTAACACTGTATAATGTGTTTGTTAGATGAATATATCTGATCCCTAACGTGACACTCAGCCTGTCTGTGTTCTGTGTTTGAGGAGACTCATCTGAGCTCTTCTGCTGTCACTGGAAGAATAACAGCATATATCCCAGACTGCTGAGGACTAGTGGACACCACAGCGGATCCGGTCAATCACACTTGTGTGCACAGGCGGTTTATTTGTAGTAACAAGACGTCCAAATCTCCAGTTCAAAGATGTTCAAAGAGTGTTGCAGTTTCTTCATCTTCCATTCATCCTCTGAAAGTGAGAGCTTGATATTTTAGCTAATGATATATTATAAGAGCTAATAAAAGGCAGCGATAGAGGCTATTTACACTAAGAGCAAATAGCTATAGATTCTATTTAGACTATGTTAAAATAGCAGGATTTTCTGCTATTTATACTGCTTGTTGCAAATTGTGGCAATTATCTGCACCTCAGTATTGACTTATTGAGTGTAAATTTTAATTTTAATTAAAATTATTAAATGGATGCCACCTTATTGGGACAAAAGCCCTCCCTACACCTACCCTAACCCTACCCAATACTTTATTTTCAACTTTTTGATTATTTCCTTCATTTTTATTAAAAGTAAATGCTTTTCTGATGTGATTTTTGAAATTTGAAAAGGGAGAAAAAAAGTTTGTGGATTCGAACTCTGGTCGATTGCGTCAAAAAGCACGCACCTTACCATCTATACCACTGAAACTGATGTCAAACAAGCGTCTTTTTGTAGTCTTGACTGTCCCAATCACACATTGGTGAAAAAAAGTTAACCAAAAGGCGGATTCGAACCCGCGTCGATCGCATCAAACACGTCACCATCTGCACCAGTGAAGCTGATGATTACCAGCCGTCTTTTGTGATGTTGACTCGCCCAATCACACGTTGGTGGGCGGAGTTAGTGTAGATAGCTTCTGCCAACAAGGCGGGCTATATGCACTTAGTGTAAATAGACACTCCGTAATATTTTCTAACCCCTATCCAGCAAAAATAAAAAATAAAATAAAACATCTGGAATCTGAGGGTGCAAAAAAATTGCATTTAAAGTTGTCCAAATGAATTCTTAGCAATGCGTATTACTAATCAGAAATTAAGTTTTGATATATTTATGGTAGGAAATGTACAAAATATCTTCATGGAACATGATCTTAATATCCTAATGATTTTTGGCATAAAAGAAAAATGGATAATTTTGACTCATACAATGTATTGTTGGCTATTGCTACAAATATACCCGTGCTACTTATGACTGCTTTTGTGCTCCAGGGACACATATTAATTAAAACATTATTTATAGGACTGTTGGCTGATGCCCACAATGCAGCTTCAGTTTCCAGCTTCACTGTCCTGGTGGGGATATATTTGGACCTGTATGTATTTGTCCTGCATGTCAGAGACGTCTGGTGTAATCACAGCGTGAGTCTCTCTGTTCAGATGCAATGAGAGCTCTCGTGTCTTATACACACACTGTTATAGATACACTTCTACTCTTTCTGTGGTTGAGGGAGGATTTGCTTTGGATATCATTTGGTCTGTTTGCTTGGGGACAAGGATCTCACTCTGCGTCCACAATATTTAAGTGCTATTTTGACTCTGGGTCTCTATGTCACAAACACAATAGCGGGTCGCACTCCTTCTCTATGACAGATTTCCTAACGCTGCTCCCGCAGGAGAAGCTTTGAGCAGCAGTGCTCACTCACTGATCCAGATCGAAAAATGATGCGTCAAACATTTAAATATCATTATGCAGCTCCCATGTGTGCTTCCCACTCGCTCATATAGGCGTTCTCACAGAAATACCATAGAAGAACCATTCTGGGTTCCTCAAACGAACGAACCCTTCTTTCGTAGTTCAAAGAGTATTGCAATCATCTAAAGAACCTTTTTCCACTCTAAAAGGACCTTTTGTGCAAAGAAAAGTTTCCAAGGTTTTTCATGGAATCATAGATGCCAATATAGAAGCTTTATTTTTAAGGTCGTTCATGGTGTATATAGTAGTAAAGCGGAGTGACTTCCAAGCATCGCTGCCACAACTAGTTATACTGTCACAAATTACTTAACCCGTTTAATCCCAAATTTTTCCCAGACATGAAAATATCCAAATGATGTGTCATAAGGAGCCCTTTGAAATAAGCAATAATTATTTTTTACATTTTTTTTTTGGAAAAGTGTGTGAAAAATTGTCACAATTGTGTCCGGTGGGATAATGTGTGTACTGAGTTAACATATTTCTGCAGTCATAAGAATTGTTATATATCTTAGCGCAGCTATTTTAAACTGTTTGATCACATTCTAGGGTTACTATTATGCATTAAAAAAACTTATGCAACATTGTGATAAAAAACATCAACCATCACCGCATTTCACAATTGTTAATTTTTGTAAAATATAACATCAAATTTTTATATTAATGCTACGAGTATTACAACATCATTATTGTACATTTTTTTGTAACATTTGAATTTTTTATTTACTGCAATACTTTGTCATTGCAACATTTTATTGTAATTTTCACCAACAACTGCAACTGGATTTATATTGTATACCTAAGTTCACTGTTATCCCAGCGGTCATCAACATGTTTACTCACTCTATAACCACACTCAACAAAACTGAATATATGTGAATTCATATATTAATACTAGACACCTTAAAGATAGCGAGTACCAAAAATCTTTGTCATATCTTTATGTTAACATACTTTACTAGCCTTTTGTTTCAGAGCTTTGATGCAGTTATCATCATCTCAAGATTCTGCTCTGGTCATGTGACAATCTGCACTTATCATGTGAAACTGCACATATTTCATTGAGACCCTTTATTTTTTCCATATTTGCAGGACGTCACTAAAACATCAGTCAGTAAGGTTTTTAGAGCTTTATAAATGAAAACCTTTTTTACGGTCACTATTGTGACCAGCGGGATTAAATGTGTTAAAGGGGACATCGGATGCAAAATTCACTTTTAAATGGTGTTTACATTATAGTAGTGTGAGGACACAACCACCCTACAACGATAAAAATCCATTCACTTCTTTATTTTTTTTATTGTGGCCCCGCCCACAGGCATATTTCCGCCCTCAGCCAATTGTACGCTGTCTGTCATTTTCTCTACACTCGAGTCGCTATAGCGACAACAATGTCTTGTATATGTATGTAAAAGTGAACATCAGAGCCACTGAAGACACAGTGGATTAGTTTTGTTTTTGATGGTAATGCGCCACTGAATACACAAAAAAAACAAGAGAGGGGCGGGGTCAGCAGAGCTCATTAGCATTTAAAGGGACATGAACCGAAACTGCTCGCTGTGAACAGAGCTGTTTTTGACAGGGTAAAAAGGGTGTTGTTTTACACCACCATTGAGGAATTGTAACCAGAGTATGTTACAGACATGTAGACCTGAGTCATGAAGACCCTAAATAATCATACCAACTTGTGGAAAATGGGCATCTGATGTCCCCTTCAAAGAAGTCTTTTTACAGGAACAATAACCCTGGAGCTTTTTTGTTGAAAGACACAAAGGTGATGCTTAAAACTTAATCACTGAACAATTTGATTATTTAATCAATATTATATGGAATTAAGACATGTGTAAGTTCATATTGAGATATTTTGGGCACACTTGCAGAATAAGGCAATATGTGCTTTACAAGTGCCAATAAACAGCCAATATGCTAGTAATAGGTATGCTAATAAGCAACTAGGTTATTGTAAGAATTGGTTTATAAACAACAGTGTTAAACATTATTTTCCGTGCTGCACAGTGTGTGATGTTTTTGAGGTTTTTCTGAAATATTAGAAGAAATAAATGAGAGGGTTTTAAGCTAAATGTGACAAGCAAGAGACTTTTTCTCAAAAGACACATCCAAGAAGCAAGAGACTTATGGGAATGTCCATTTAATCTCATTGCTGTCTACAAGAAACAGACCATAATAAAAGCATCTGATGTGCCATGCTTCTCCTGCTATAAATGAGCTATAAGGTATTATAAAGGCATTATAATGAATGCATAATGCATTATAAATAACTTTATAATATGTTGTATCATCTCATGAATATTCATAAGAACAGTTTTAATGTATTATAATAGTTACTTATTTGTGGTTATATCTTTTAAGAGTATGATGATTTATAATGAACACGATCCATTCGCTTAAGTTACAATGGATTATATTTCTCATAGTTATAATGTATTATAAGTCTCATATCTTGCCACGTTACTTATGTTACTTTACGTAAAGCAGACAAAGACCACTTATAAGTAATAATAATAACAATATTTTTTTTTCTCAAACAGCCATAAGATCAGATATCAGATGAATGTGTAATATGACACATTTGCTTTGAACATTTTTTTTTTCATGTAGTAAGGTACTGTGCAGATCTTAAATAAACAATTTTAAGATATGATATAGCCCATTATAAATGAAGTAGATTTAATATGGTGTTCATTGTGTGTTATAAATAATCATACTCTTAAAAGTTATAACCACAAATACGTAAGCACTATAATGTATTATAATTGTTGTTATGATTATTCATGAGATTTTAAAACACATTATAAGGTTTTTTATAATGCATTATGCATTCATTATAATGCCTTAAGAATACCCTTATAATGTATTACAAATACGGGCTTCATAGAAAGTGTTACCAAAATATTTTATAGTGAAGAGGACCTGGTTTTCAGCAAGCGTGCACCAGTGGATTTCTGCTGGTTTCCAAACCTGAATGACTTTGCTTCTTTCCATAGAATACAATGAATGAAGATTCATCCAATATTCTCCAATGATGAAAGAAAGTCAAATGGGTTTGGGAGAGTGAATCATGAAATGATTGGATGATTTTAGAATAGCAGTCCAATTAAATGGCTGCTAATCATTGTTATAACAATCCTGTTCTTGCTGTCAGCTCTCAGTAAAACGAACACTGATCTAAAGGGAGAATATGACCAGAGGGACGTCGGATCTGGGACATGAGTAAAGCTTGCAACGGAGACTTCAGAGAGAGAGTCAGGCTTTGGGTCAAGGTTAGTGCAAGTCTTTCTGTTCCCAGAGCAACGTCAGCTTCAGAAAACATACATGACGAGTGGACAGAGACACATGGTGTTGGCTTGTGCTGAAAGAGCACTGACAAATGATCACACATTGCAGTAAATTCACCGTATGACACCACCTCAAGGGCCCATCCAGTCCTGATGGTTAAAGGTAAACGAGCTTGGCTTACTGTCCTTGACAGAGGCTCGGCTCAAGCTCCGAGTTCAACCCCTCCATTGCCTAGAGAGAGAATAACAGGAATTCATAGCTTTCAGTCGCATGACCGGCTCGAAGACTTGGAGGGCAAAACATCCATAGAACTGCAGCTCAATTTTTCATCTGTTTCCCAGCCGCAAATACGCTATATTGCCAAAAGTATTGGCACCCCTTCTAATGAACAGGTTTGACTACTTTAGTAATTTCTACGAGTACAAATCTTAATGTTAAAGCATATAATGATATTCTAGGAAATTGTGTGCTTCTAATATTATAGCAACAGTTTGGACTCTTTTCTATTCTAACATGACAATGTCTCTGTGTATAAGACAAGGTTCAAAAAGAAAATGATTGATTGAGTCAGTGTGGAAGAACTTGACTGGTCTGCATAAAACCAAGTCCTAATCCCAGTTTAACACCTCTGGTGTGACTGTAAATGCAGACCTTGAGCCAAAAACTCATCACCAAACACCAATGACTTGTACATATGGGTTCAGTCATTTTAGACACTTACAAAACTGTTGCAACAGAGATGAAATACAATTTTTAAATACATGAATTATGTTCCCATCGTTGTTGCCACAGATTTGGAAGTGCATTTTTCTGTTCTAAAGAAGGGGGTGCCAATACTTTTGTCTATATAGTGTATCTTGATCACCTCTCAAAAGAATAAATCAAAGGTATTTCTGAACAAAAATGCAAGTTTTGTCCATTTGCAATCCATATTAAGCACCTGCGGCAATATTTCAATCATAAACAGTGTGACAAAATGTTGTAAAAACACTTAAAGTGCCGTAATATATTTAAAACAGTAATATTAAAAAAACAAATTCAGTAATCACCATATTAATGATGCATAGTTTACATGATGAGGCCGGAATATGAACGGTTCGGTGTTTTCCTTCTAATGGTTTTCTATGGGAAGCATTTAATGTGAAACTTTGCACATAATTTTTATATTATGTCTTCATCTTGCCTGTACAAAATATACATCAATAAGGTGTTTACTGAATTTCGCCTTTTAATATCTGTGTTTTACTACATTATTACTTGATGCAATCTGCATAAAAATAGCTGGCAGTCAGTTGAGCAAAGCTTGGTTTTGTCCTCCAGGTGGCGCTCCTATAAGAGTGTGAAGTCACGTGAAAACTATCAATAGAGGAGGAGATGGAGGGATGCTGGAAGAATCGAACAATGACTGATGCTTACATGTTTAACATTGCAGTTAAATAGTGAACAGTATTGAGTTCATCAGTTATAAAACAAATTCAGCTGTACCAAAGACAAGAGTGTCATTAGACAGCTCTGTTTTTTTTTTGTTATCAACATTTTTTATTTTCATACACAACATCACAACATAACATCCAAAATAAAACAAAACAACAGACATATACTCAATATCTCAAAAGTCCAGTCAAAAGGGAGGGAGAGAGGGAAGGACAAGAAAAACACAAAACAAGTCACTCCTTTATACAATCACGTATATTAAAGAGAAAACACTACCAAGCATCAATGGTAGAAGGCTTGGCTCCATTGATTCTTGCTGTTGTACATTCACACGTCACTATTTGCAGGAGGCTACGGATCCAATATGTTTTTCCACACATGTGTGGTGTAAACCAGTTCTAGATTATTGTCTTCTTCACAGCTGTAAAACCAGAAAACATTCTCTTTTGCATTGAACTAATACAGAGACCTGAATCATCATTAAGAAGATACAAACTTGGGTTAATAGACCAATCAATTCGCAGTAATGATGATATAACCAGGTTTACATGTGTCCATAGACTGATGACGACAAAACATATGCAGAAAAGTGCCTGATGATGCAGTATTACATATATGGCAGTTAAAATTTGGTTGTAGTTTCATTTTGAATCTTTTGTAAGGAGTTATGTATGCTATATGAATGACTTTGAAGTGAATAAGACGAAATTCAGTTCATGTTTTGTTCTCATCTGATAGTGTCAGTGCAATTCAATTGATAATATTACTGCAAAGACACTGTCAGCTATCATTCTCAGCAAAGCATCATTTTTGTGTTCTTCAGAAGAGGGAACATCATCTTAAAATAGCATCAATATCTGACTGCACATGATTGGCGTGTTAATATTCGAGCAGCTGAGAAGAGGAAGGGTGTGAGATGCCAGCTGACGGTCCATGTATTAAACACGCTGCAATAAAACACAGCTCCTGCCGCTTGAGCCGTCATGGACCCCACAATCACAACACAGCTGGAGCCACGGCACGTCTGGAGCAGGACTTGCTAACTAGGGGTGTGCGATATTGACAAAAAATAATATCTCGATATTTTCTGGGATTTTATGATATTTTGCTGTTGTGCTGGTATCTTAATGACTGTCGTGGACAGCTGACTCCTAAAGTTTGTGATATTCTTCATATTCTGTGTGGTGGTCAGTTCACACTGATTAGAAATTAATCTTTTCCTATAAGTTTAAACTGATTTTTACATTTTATGGGCATTTTTACCTTTTAAAAAGGCATCTTTTCTAAAAGTGTCCATTATCTTTTGAGTCAAATTCTTACATTTAATCAGTGAATTACAATAATAAGACATTTGGGCTGTTACCAAGCAAATTAAATCAGTATCAACAAAATTCATCTTTGCAATGCAGAGGAAACACAGAAGCTTTTTACATTTAGATGCATATAAACACTGTTTAATGCAAGACATGATTGCATTTGACCTGCAATTACAAATGCATAAATAATGTTTTGATATATTAAACATAAAATGTTAAATACCGATATTTGAAATTATTTAAATAATAATAGATACTTTGAATGTGAAATTAAAACCGCCAGCAGGTGGCAGCAAGTCAGTGTTAATAAGTGAGTCATTGTGATTGAACCGAATCATTTAAACGGTTGATTCATTCAGGAACGAATCATTTAAACGGTTAATTCATTCAGGAACGAATCATTTAAACGGTTGATTCATTCAGGAACAAATAATTTAAATGGTTGACTCATTCAGGAACGAATCATTTAAACGGATGATTCATTCAGGAACGAATCATTTAAACGGATGATTCATTCAGGAACGAATCATTTAAACGGTTGACTCATTCAGGAACGAATCATTTAAAAGGTTGACTCATTCAGGACCGAATCATTTAAACGGTTGATTCATTCAGGAACAAATCATTTAAACGGTTGATTCATTCAGGAACGAATCATTTAAAAGGTTGACTCATTCAGGAAAGAATCATTTAAACGGTTGACTCATTCAGGACCGAAACATTTAAAAGGTTGACTCATTCAGGAACGAATCATTTAAACAGTTGATTCATTCAGGAACGAATCATTTAAACGGTTGACTCATTCAGGAACGAATCATTTAAACGGTTGACTCATTCAGGAACGAATCATTTAAACGGTTGATTCATTCAGGAACTAATCATTTAAACGGTTGACTCATTCAGGAACGAATCATTTAAAAGGTTGACTCATTCAGGAACGAATCATTTAAACGGTTGATTCATTCAGGAACGAATCATTTAAACGGTTGATTCATTCAGGAACGAATCATTTAAATGGTTGATTCATTCAGGAACGAATCATTTAAACGGTTGATTCATTCAGGAACGAATCATTTAAATGGTTGATTCATTCAGGAACTAAACGGTTGATTCATTCAGGAACGAATCACCGTCATGTTGCACAGAGACGCTAAACAGTGCTGTAGCTGTGTTTGGAGTGATTTTTGTTGTCGAAATAAAGCAAAAACAGGAAAAATGGTGTCTAAAACGTAAGTCTCTTAATTAACTTCTTGTTTATTAAACTATTGTAAAAAAAAATCAATATCACATTTGTAATCATGGTAATTTTTGGAACGTTATTTTTCGTTACTCTTCATGTGAAATTGATTAACTACGCTATATAAAGTGGTATAAATAGCCTATATGCATTTTCTTTTTTTTTTTTTTTTTTTTTTTTGGCCTGTCAGTAACACAGATAACACATGACAGTACGTATGTGTGGCTATGCTATCATCATTCACAGCCTTTTTTTTTTTATTTATTTTTTTTTTATATTTATTTATTTATTTTATTTATTTATTTTATTTTTAATTAATTAATTTAATTTTATATACCCTTTTATTTAACCACACTATGACAGACAAGACCAGGGGACAGAGAAAACAAGAGAGAGAAGAAAGAAAATAAATAAAAAAATAAATAAAACAAACAAAAAAAACAAAACCAGACAATTTGCTTCGATACCTGCTGACAAAAAGAGAAAACAACAGAAGAAAACAACAGAAGACACAACATCCGAGAGACTGCAGCAACAACATCTGTATGAATCACAATAAATTCTAAATGTTCAATGTTATTGAGCAGCACACATAACTAATATTACAAAATAAGTTTTGAAGCAACAGCAGATCAAGACAATGTGTGTCTGTGAGCACCTGTTTTTACACCAATGTGAATGCTTGAGTGTACACCTGTGTGTGTGAGCGCGCTTGTGTTCATAAGGTTCCTCCATGTAAATGTTTAATAGTGTGTGTGGGGAACAACAATGCCATCCCACAAGGCATGAAGCAGGCATGGAAAAGACCCGGGCCCCAAACATCCGGGGGCCCCCCAGGGCACGGGACCCCCAGGAGAACCACCGCAGGGACAACCGCGGCCTCCACCCAGAAAAGGGCAGAGGAGAGCCCGAAGGCGGGACCTCCGACAGCCACAGTGTAGACGCCCCAGGGTGCCGTGGCGGCAAGCCCGCAGGCTCCACCGGCATCCGACCACACCAGGGCAGACCGGGCCCTGGGCCCGGAGACCCAAAGGCCCCCCACCCCCCAATCGGGGCCCAGCAAGGCCAGTAGGGCCAGGCCCTGCCAAGCGACCGCCGAGAGCGGGCCGGCGCTCACCCGAGCATCCTGCCCCGGCGCGAGAAACCACCAATGCACCGGCAGCATCCTCCACCGGCAGGGCATGGTGGTGGGGTGGGGGTCGACTAAGATGATGAGTGAGGTGGAGTCTAAGGCCCGACCTGACACATAGACGTAGACGAACAAGCACACATATACACAAGCATACGTTCCCACCCTCATGCACGCAAACGAATATTCACACCCTCGCCCCACATGTAGACACACAAAAATGGACATGATACCCACACTCACACTCCCCATATGCACTCTATACTCCTAGATCCGGGCACCACCACCCCCAGAGGGGTAGTCAGCGCCCGATCCCGGAGCTGAACCCCCTTCGCTCTGGCGTGGGGACAGGAAGACCACCCCGAACAGCCCAGACCCCGACCGGGCGGCCAGCTCATCCTCACAGCCTCCGGCCCCAGACAGAGAACAGAGAACAGGGGTGTGAGAAAAAAAAAAGAAGACCAGCCTGGCACCCGCACTGTTCCGGGGTTGGTCCGGGGGGGGCTTGGGGTTCTGGGGGCGCTCTGCCTCCGGGTTGGGGTTACGGCTGGGCCTGGGGGGCTTGGGTCCTGGTTGGTGTGCCGCCGGGAGCATGGGTTGGTGCATGCGCTTGGGCCCGGCTCTGGTGTGGGGGTCTTCGATGCATCGGTGCCTCTGCGGAGGGGGGGGGGGGGGGCAGGGTTGGTCTAATAGAGGCAGGGTAAATGGGCTTTACCTGGGTGTCTTATTGTCTTATGTAGTCTGGGAGCTGACTGAATGATGGGGTGGGGTAGTTTTTCCTCTGCTGTGGGGTCTGGTGGGCCGCCCCGGGCTGCCATGGGCCCTGGTCTGGATGGGCCTGGGCCCCCCGCCCTGGGCAGATTTGGGGTAACGGGGGTGCCTATGGGGGTCAGCGGGGGAGCTGGCTCCAGAGGGGGGGGTATTTTGCCCCCTCTGATGTTTTCCTCCCCATCCCTAAGGCTTCACTTCTCCCGCTCCATCACACCAACACATAGGTAGGGTTTTGAGGTGCGGGTGCGTCGCTGGGATGCGGGGGAGGTGGTACTCCTCTGTCTCCTCGTGGCCGCCTGCATCTCAATTACACATTACAGCTTAAACATTCTCATTACTTACTGTCGCATGACACATACATATAGGGCTTTGGGGGTGGGCACACTGAATGGCATCCGGAGGGCGGTCTGTTCATTCAGCCTTCCCTCTGGTGCCAGTGCCCACTTCTCAATTTTAAGTTGCACATAGACATTGAGGGCTCTAGGGAGGGGACGAGCTGACACAAGTTTGTGGAGGGTGCCCCTCCCCTGTTTTAAAGCACCCCTGTTTTAAAACACCTTAGAACAACACACACCAACACTACATTTGAGCGGGTGGGGTGAAGCATGGGGTCTTCTATATGCATTTTCTGCCCCCATGTCTTTAATATTGTGATCATTATAAATGTAGTGAAAGTGCATTGAAACAACACACTCGCTCTAGTCTTCCATGAATGCATGCACTCTCTGTAGGTGTGTTTTGAATGGTTTTTGCAAAATACTCGATAATGTCAAATCGCACATCGTTAAAACAACAATTACGATATTATCGCAGACGATATATATCACACACCCTACTCTCAACCCAAACCTCTAAGTGATTACTAACAGCCCACTGCTCTCTCTCTCTATCTCTTCATCTCTCACCTTCTACCCACCCCTCACTCTCTCCATCCACATATCTTCAGACTCTGGAGGGATATTGTCTGTGATGTTTCTGCTCAGACTGTGGCCAGATGGCCATTCTCATTTCTATTTTGCAGGTCTTTAGCTGAATTGCACCCAGAACGCTGACTCACTCACATTCCCACGGCGGCGCTCAGGTCGGAGGCGATCAATCTCGGATGATATTAGCATTCATTTAATGTTTGAGTCAGTGCATTAGTGCAAGCTTGTCTTCATGGCTACAGCAAAGTCAAATAAAGCTGAAAATATCTGGAAGAAAAACAGCAGTGTAAAATTTGAATTTGGTTACATTGAAACTCTGGATTGTTTTTCTAAAGGTTTTCAGATGTTAAATGCAGTGGTTAATGCTGCAGTTAAATGACTGTGATTGTCAAAATACCTATCTACACATGTTATGCAACGGTATAATAATACATACAAGCACCTAGTCAGCTGATGTCTGCAAACACATGCATAAATAAAAAAAATATTGGTTGTAATCTTGTTTCTGTGAGGGGTTGAAAAAAGTAGATTAACTGTTTTCTACATTTAAGTGTCTGGAGCTGTTGACTGTGGATAGGGTTCTGTTTAATACAGAATCAGCTCGTATTGAAGAGAAATGTGTTTATATTAAATCCACGCAGGTGTAACATTGTGCCATATTTCAACTGTTGTCAGTGTTTCAGTGTTCATTGTATTTGAATTCATTTCACACTGATACTTTACAGATTATAATAAAAAACAAATAATGAAATATGAATCTGAATTTTGTATGATCCCTCTTATTTTGGTAAAATAATTAACATTTTGCAGATTCTGCAAGGTGTATGTAAACTTTTGACTTCAACTGTATATAATTTATAGCCAATATATATTTACAAACGATTTGCAAATCCAACCCTTTTATTGTGGAACTAAATTTTATTTTTGGAAGTTTCATTAAAAATCAACTGGAGTCATGATCCATGACAAAAGGGGAAACCTAGAGCATAAATGTTTTAAAGGCCTTATAGCACCTGCATAAGAGCAGTTAAGTGAAAGCCATTCAGCTGTCAAGAGTGGGAAATTACTCCAATGTTTTCCAATTACATTTACTGAAGCATGTTTTGGAGCTCCTCCAGAATAGGATTTTCATGTGTAATAATACTGTATGAGAGAGATGTGCTTTAAGTGTTCGTTAATAGTATGTATGTTCTGAATGCTGCTTAGAGGAAAAGACTGAAAGGAAATCGATCAATTATTCTGCTGCTGCTACTGCTCTGGAAGTCTATGGCAACCCATAGAACCATATGGTTGTGGAATTTGGCACAGGGCAGGATAGAAGACTGAACATTAACCACACCAAATTTGAAGTCTCTAACTCAAACCCTCTAGCGCCACCACTTGTCCAAAGTGGTGCAAACTCATGTTTGCGCTAATAACTTTTGAACTGTAAAGGGCTATAAATAATATTTTTTTCCCTCTGATTCCTTGGCTCAAGTCGATTCAAATGCACTATGATGTCATTTTCCATCATAAAAATAATATTTTTTTAGCTTTTTCTAAAAACCTACTTTTCAAACTCCTGCTAGTTCGTTAATCTGGTTTTTATGAAAATTTAACTATATCATCTTCAGACCATGTTGACTAAAACGCATGTAAATCAAGTTGATCAGTCAAACTGTTTCCAAATAACATGCAAACAAATTTGTCGAAGAGCTTGCTTCCAAAAGTGGACATGAGGCTATATCTCCACAACGCTTTAGTGTATTTTGACCAAACCTGGTGTGTGTTATAATAACCATGACCTGAGGGAGCCTGCACAGTTTCAGCACAGCACCACCTAGTGGTCAAGAGATATGAAAAATGGCTATTTTTGCTTATAACTTCTGAAATGTTTGGCCAAAAATCACAAGACTGGTGTCTTTACCATGTTGGCCATTTGAAATGTCAACAAAAAATGCCTTATTTTACAAATGCATTGGCATATCATTATGAAACCTGGTATGTGTCTTTGGCTCCATGCTCTGAAGGCACTCAAAAAGTTTTGTCATTTTTTAAATGCTAATAACTTTTTATTAATTTTGCCTATTGTCATGAGACTATTGTCTTGATAGATTCCTTGGATCATGCTGAGAACATCGATACCAATTATGCCATAATCTGCTGAACTTCCTGTCCACTATTTTATGTTGAAAACATACTTTTTCAGACTCCTTTTAGACGGTTGGTCTGATTTTCCCCAAATTTGACTCAGATCATCTTCAGACCATGCCGGCAAAAAGTTATGTATTTTGTGCCGACAGGCGAAATTTGATGGCATGATTCCAAACTGCATCTGAGGCTGCATCTCTGCAAAGCTTTGACATACTGGCACCAAAGTTTATGTGTGTCATCATCACCTCACACTGACAAACCACATCAATTTGGTAACAATTCCACCTATTGGTCAAAATGGATAAACCATTAAATCATATTACTAATGAATGAATTTATGATTCATCAGCCACTTTGTATTGAAGCATAAGTGTAGCAATTTGCAATGTAATATGCAAAATGGCAATGCAATATGTAAAATGGCAATGTATTTCTGTATTTAAATTTACATTTTCCCATACACATGTGCAACATTTAGTGCAAAACTATATGCACGTCCCTGTTCAGGTGCCACAGAACACACGCTATCTTACGGATTAAAAATAAAAGAGTAATAAAATATAAGGTAAGGTAGTAAATAAGAGTAGAATAACACTGTCTGTTTGCTTACGTGCATCAATCCGAGTGTAAACGGTGAGAGATATTCAGGCAGGTGGAAAGCGTTTGGTTAATGGTGAATATTGACCTATTGTGTGTCCTGTTGCCGAACCCCGCCTTGATGTAATGATTGACAGCTAGGGGGCGTGCCTGGCTCGGAATGCAGTTTCAAATCCACAATGACTTAAACTATATTCATCGCAGGGTATTTAATGAAAATGCAATTGAAACGTCATATATGTAAGTGTCAATGCATTTAAAAAAATTAAAAGACATTTAAATGACAATTTTGCTACCCTTTTGCTGCACGTTTGGCTCAGAATGCATTTTGAAACTCTCATTGCATTTTGCTACAATTATCACGTGGTCTCACGATGAAAATGCAATCCCAAATGTCCTAGCCTAGTCTAAATGCATTTTGAAAAAAATGCATTTAAATGATAATTTTGCTACAGTTTTTGCTTGGACATGTTAAACATATCTAATCAATTTGGGTAATACATTTTCATTTTAATTTTGCAACTTATAAAGCTTTAAAATATGTTTTTAATTTGAATATTAAAACTAGTGTAGAAAATGGCAAAGTTAAATTATATAATTTAATTTGCATTTTCTTTTTGCACTAAATGTTGCACGTGTTTGGGAAAATGTAAATTTAAATACAGAAATACATTGCCATTTTACATATTGCATTCCCATTTTGCATATTACATTGCAAATTGAATTTTGCTACACTTATGCTTCCATAACTTTGAGTAAAATCACCTTAAAATATCTTTAATTTCTCATTGTCGCGTTTGGTCTGATCCTCCCTGCCATGTTTGCTCCTCATTCTGCTTCTGTTGTTCTTGGCCCCTTACTTGCTGCTTGCAGCTATATTCTTTATTTGAGTTCCCCCCTTGCTGGTAGCCCTCAGTCCCATTGTTGATTGATTGATTGATTGATTTGTTTTGTTGTTTCACAGTTTGTTGCCTTTGTGATGTCAGTAATGTTTGTGTGTGTGTGTTTTTGGCATTTTATGATATGATGTGTTTATTGTCAATGAAGTATAATAGTCAGCGCTGTACTATTTTCTTAAGGTGCTGAATATTTTTTGGTCCTTCTGTTTGATATTTTTGTGGTTTAATAAAAGTAATTTCTTTGTGTCCACCCACATCTCTTTGTCCGGTGTAGGGAATTAATCTGTGTAGCCTATTTATTGGATTTCATTGGTAATAACCCAAGTAATCTTGGGTTGGAGGTTGCCTGGTGGGGTAATTATATGGCGTTATACCGGGGGTTTCAGAAATCCTCCTCTTGGCACATTATTTTTGGGAATAGCCTCCCACTCTTCTGGGAAGGCTTTCCTTAACATTTTGGAGTGTTTCTGTCAAAATTTCTGCCCAGTCATTCAGTAGAGTATTTGTGAAGTCCTGGCTCAGAATCGCCATTCAGGTTCATTCCAAAGGTGTTTGATGGGGTTGAGATCAGAGGTCTGTGTGGGCTCCTTTACGTTAACCCTAACCCAAACTCATCCAACCATGTCTTTATGGACCTTTCTTTGTGCACTGAGGCACAGTCAAGCTGGAATAGAAAAGGGCTTTCCTCAAACTGTTCAAAGTTGGAAGCAAAGCAGTGTCCAAAATGTCCTGGCATGCTGAAGCATTAAGATTTCCCCTTCACTGGAAGTAAGGAGCCGAGCTCAACCCCTGAAAAACAGTCCCATACCATTATCCCTCCTCCAGGAAACTTTACAGTCAGCACAATGAAGTCAGGCAGGTAACGTTCTCCAAACCCAGACTCATCCATTAGACGGTGACTGGTCGCTCCACAGAACAGGTTTCCACTGCTCCAGAGTCCAGTGTTTGTGTGCTTTACTCCACTCCATCTGATGCTCGGCATTGTTTTTGGTGATGTGAGGCTTTCATGGAGCTGCTCGATCATGGAAACCCATTTCATGAAGCTCCCGCCGCACAGATTGTGTGCTGATATTAGTGGAAGTATGGAGATCTTCAGCTCTGGAATGAGCAGATCGTTGGCGACTTTTACTCACCATGCACTTCAGCACTCAGTGACCTGCTCTGTGATTTGACATGGCCTTACGGTTCTTGGCTGAGATTCTGCTGTTCCTAAACGCTTCCACCTTCAAATAATACCACTGTGGAATATCTAGCAGGGATGAAATTTCACAAACTGACTTATTACAAGGGTGGCATCATATCACAGTACCACACTTGAATTCACTGAGCTCTTCAGAATGATCCATGTTTGTAAATGCAGACTACATGGAAGGGTGCTTGATTTTATACATCTGTTGAAATGGGTCTGATTAAGTGGCAATGGGTCTGGTCCATATAGTCGAGATAGACAGACTGTTCTGATAGCAAAGTGACAACAGCACAGCTTAAGCTCATTGCTAAAGCTCTCCTGCCTCTGAAGACCCTTCACACTTCACACTGCCGTCTCCTCGTTCATGGAGTGTCTCCCTCACACTGAGTGGAGGCGCTGAGAGGACGAGCAGCCATCCATCTTTTCCTGTCTGTGTGAATGCAATGATGCCTTTTATCCATGAGAGCTGTAGGAGAGCGAGGAAATGAGAGGGTCATGCTGGAGTGGTCCGCTAGTGTGAGCTGCTTTAAGAGCAGCTGGGATATGAGTAGTTTTATTTTGGATTACAGAGACAGCAGCGCTCTTATGTATGAAATCAGACTTTCTCCATTTCGCTGGAGTTCTAGGTGGGATTTTTTTCCCACCTGACATTCCTAAAATCGCAGGCGTCATTTACGGTGGGGACAAGAGGAACGTCACTACCCATTTCTGAAACAACTCATTAAGAGATTGTGTCGAACACAGAGAAGCATGTTCAGTTGCTCGCCATCGGGAGTTTTGTTTCATTAGTGTGTGTTATAACGAGTGCTGATCTGGCACTGCAACAGAGTTCTTTACCGCGTCCCAAATGATGCATTATACACTATGTACTTATGCACTATGTACTCAACCCTATAGTGTATGAATAATATAAGGTTATTTTGTCATTCATAATCAGAGTCTGATAGCCCCTCCCCCTTCACGATGTAATTAAAACTACGACAGATGAGTGCGTGTTCAACATTGCACACTTCGTTTTTTTCAGTTAAGTGCATCATTTGGTATTTAAAGTGTTTTTTCTTTTCAGAATTGTCAGTGTGAACACACTACTCACACTATTTGTACTACAAAAAACGTGATTTTGTCTAGTGAAACCACCAGAAAAAAATATAACAGACATGTCCGTGCTGCAGGTATACATTCAAAAAGTTATATGAGAGGCCATTTCATACTGAGCGCGATGCAAAAAAGCGAGGCGAATCGCCAACGAGCATTGCTTTCACACTGAGCGCGAAACGATTGATCACCTTCTGCTAATTCATGTCTGCACGCTAGATGGCGCTGACCAGCAATGCATTTTTCCTCAGATAGGTATCTCGTGCATGATCTGCTGCTCAATATACAGCATTAAATTAAGATAAATACATTTTGGTTCTACACCAGAAACACAAACTATCTATAATGCTTACAAGAAAACATCTTAAAATATAAATAGAGGTACAATTAGCATCAAGCTACATTTGAAAATGCATGTGATTATTTATGTTTTTTGCCCATTTTAAACCATCATCGAGTGCTTGTAATAACTTCCATGGATTTTTATTGTATAACAGGCAGACATGCACTCTTTGTAGTGTTACCAGTCGGTACTGCAATTTTAAAAACGTCCCTTTCCCGCTAACATTTAAATGCTGTTGAGCGGATTCTTAAACACCGCTGATTGGCCATAGTGTTCAACAGATATGACTGTGATTGGCTACAACACTGGTGGTGGTTGAGGAGAGACCCCCCCCACATGATTGTAAAGCGCTTTGGGTGTATGGCAATACACAATAAAAGCGCTATATAAATGCTTCATTCATTCATTCATTCAATGATCATAGCTTCACGCTCTTCACCGAGCGCTCACACAGAAACACACAGGAGCGTTTGAAAGCCGCGTCTATCAGCACGGATCCGTCTATGTGCAGATATATTAGCGGGGTGATAAAATCGACACACAGTAAGAAAAAAACTCGCTTTTTTTGCGCTGCGAATGATCGCGCCTGGTGTGAATAGCCCCATAGGGATCTATTGTTTTGATTCGTCATCGCGCCGAATTTTCGCGTTCAGTGTGAAAAGGCCTTTACTCTTACTTCACATTGCTAGAATGCGTTTCCCAAAAGCATTGTTAGCTAACTATGGTCGTTAGTTCCATTGAACTCTATTGGTAATGACGGAACCTGCGACCATCCGCTTGTTAAGTCGTGACTTAAGGAACACCGTTTCCGGGTCCAAGAGAATACCATCTCAAGCTAAACGTACAGTGTACACTACAGTCTCTGTGCTCACAGCATCACAGATACGAATATTTTAACGATTTATGAAAGATGAATCACTGTCTGGCCATCTGGGATTTTGGTATGGAGATAAAAGTTATGATTCTAATTTTTTTGATAGTGTTACAGCACATCGTTCGTGTAAATTAGCACCGTTTGTGGTTTTCTTGTGGTACGAGACCTGGAGAATTTGGACCTGGAAGAGATGATGTGTGGCGTCAGACTTAACAAGCGGAAGTTGCTTTTGGGAAACTCACTCCTGATCCATATATATATCCAGTGACCTACGGAGTCCAGGATCAACAGTGGGAATGATGTTATCAAATGAAGTGTGTCAGAAAGACCATTTGACCACCTTTCTCATGTGAATATGTAGATATGTTAGTATGATATCTGACTGTACTGTTACATTAGAAGTTTAGACTTGGAAGTGAGGAAATACTTAAATGCAGAGCTGATCTCTGGATCCATACACCACATAAATGATTTACCTGAGAAATATAATATTCAGCATATGTTAGTTGCCACTGCTTGTCCTTGTTCAGTACATTTCCTGAAATTTATACATATTTTTCTTTGGCTCGTTTGTCCTGTAGTAAAAGCTAGTGCCTGGTTTCCATGGAAATCCAACAAATGATGCTGTGCAGCAAAACAGAGGCAGCGGCATTATCATCATCATCCATACACTACAAACGTGACTGTGGTGTTTCAGATATTCTGAATTTTTTTAATTTCGCTAGCATTCACATTCTGTTAAAAACCAAACCCAGTCACACAATCCAGAGGCATTTGCATTCATTTATTGGGAGATGATCAGTTTATGGGTTGGACGTTTCAGGTGGCAGACTGGTTTTATGAATATCAAATCTAATCTCAACAGTTCATTTATGTTGCCGGGGCAGTGAGATGATCTGGTTTCATAGAGCTCTATTTGATAGTCAAATTAAATATAGTCAAGTAAGAGCTAAGCTTAACTATGATGGAGTGGAGTGATTGCAGAATGCTTGAGTGGGAGGTGAATCTCCGTCGCTCTACCCCGCTCACGTATGCTGATCCAGACCAGCTTTCAGTCTGTGTGTTGATGTGTGATAAACAGCTTCTTCTGGAAACATTTTCTCAGACAGAGAAGAAATAATTGGTCTAACTGGCCACTTTTAGTCTGAAACAGCAATGTCATGCTCTTGCACAGCTGTGATTATGCATGTTCCCCCGAGAATCAAACGCATGACCATGCATACGGCAAAATAAAAATGTTTTGCCATGCTAATATTCAGAACGAGAGAATGATGAGCATGTGATATCAGTTCAGTAGCACTAATATTTTGTTCACCATTTCAGACAGATGTTTGTCGATGCAGTCTGGAATTGTTTTCTCCATGTGATGCTGCTGACCCACCTGAAGCATCTCAGAAGGCTTTTGTCATTTTGTAACAGCCTTGACGTCACTTTGCAATGCCTTCTAGGTAGGCAGCCCACTAGGTTTTGGAACAGAGCCAGTCTCTCTGTCTTTCATGATGAGCTCCAGGGAAAAGCTTTCACACTTATTATTACTCCTGAGAATATTCATGTGCTGTTTCATATATTAAAGGATTCTTTTATTTCTTTCTCTCTACTTGTCAGCACACAGTTACATCTTTAATAACCTGCCGACTCCTAGGGGAAGTGCGTCCTTGAGAAGGATTTGATTAGAGCGCTCTCGAGCTCCACAATCCACACATTCTCTCCTGCAATCATCCTCCTCACAGAAGAGCGTACAGGTGCGAGGCAAAACACTGTCATCAGCTCCTGTGAACGTCAGCTCCACTGATTATTTACAAGAGACGTTTCCATCAGTTCCTGGTTTACATTAACTGTTCTCTAATGAAAACTATATTAATAACAACTAAAGTTATATAAATGATCATGTTCAAAGTAGAGCAGTGGCATTTAATATTATTCAGGATTGTGTAAGTTCAGTTATTGTTTTATGTTCATTGAATATTTGTATGATTTCTTAATGTTTAAAACACAATAAAAATGGATTATAAACTATTTCAACTTAAAATAACTTTTTTCTGTGTGAATATACTGTAAAATGTAACTTATTTCTGTGATGCGCAGCTGAATTTTCAGCATCATTCTTCAGTGTCACATGATCTTCAGAAATCATACTAATATGCTGATTTGCTGCTCAAGAAACATGTTGAAAACTGCTGTGCTGCACAATATTTTTGAGGAAACTGATACATTTTAATTTTCAGGACTGTTTGATGTTATTAATTAGATGATCATGTGTATGTTTTATGCCTTGCAAACATACACACTTGTTTCTTCGTGATGTATTAAACATTGTTGTGTTGTGAATTCTTATGATTTTAATGTCACTAAATTAAAATGATCGGTCACACTTTATATTAAGTGGCCTTAACTATTATGTACTTACATAAAAAAATAAGTACAATGTACTTATTGTGTTCATATTGTATTGCAAAACACTTTTGCTGCTATTGAGGTGGGATATGGGTAAGGTTAGGGACTGGTTAAGTGGTATGGGTTGGTTAAGGTGTAAGGGATGGGTCAACAGTGTAATTACATATAGGTCTTTTTTTAAATACAAGTACAATGTAAAAACATGTATGCACAAAATAAGTGCATTGTACTAAATGATTAATTTAAATGTAAATACATAGTAGTTAAGGCCACCTAATATAAAGTGGGACCAAATGATCTAGCGTGTTAATTCAAAGGTTTTATAAGAACTGTGTCATTAATGTATTTTATGTTTATCTGAGTATAGTGATGTTAGTGATGCTAGTCTCAGGTGAGTTTCTTGTGAGAAATGCTATTTGTATGATTGCATTACATATTATATCAAAGCCAGTGTCACTGATAGAAAAGAAAGATGCACAAACACACTTTACAATCAAAACATGTGACAGACAGAAGTTTGTTGGGTTTAAAACAGCTGATGTAGTGATGTAGGTGAAGAGAGTCAGTACCAGTGTTGAGGAAAGTTACTTTCAAAAGTAACGCATTACAATATTGCGTTACGCCATAAAAAGTAACCAATTGTGTTACTTAGTTACTTTTTATGGAAAGTAAAGCGTTGTTACTTTTGCATTACTTTTTGTCACCTGGGCTGGGCTTGCTTATTAGTTTTTAATAACAACAACAACAAAAAAAGTCATTTGAAAGTAATGCATTATTTTACTAGTCACTTAAAAAAGTAATCTGATTACATAACTAGCGTTACTTGTAATGCATTACCCCCAACACTAGTCAGTACTGTATGTGTTTGTGGTTTATAAGTGCATGATGGTGATAGACATAATGAAGAAAAATCGGTAACACTTTAGAATAGTGAACACTATTAACTACGACTTTTCCCTCAATAAATTCCTAATTTGCTGCTTATTAAGTTAGGTAGTTAAGTTTAGGTATTGGGTGGATTAGGGATGTAGAATAAGTTCATGTAGAATAAGGCATTAATATGTGCTTAATTACTACTAATAAATGGCTAATATTCTAGTAATATGCATGCTAATAAGCAACTAGTTAAGAGACCCTAAAATAAAGTGTTACCAAAAAATCTTAGTTAAAAGAAAAGATTGTGCAACTATATGTTCCTAAAATGTGCACGGTTCATATTTATTACAGATTTAGATTTCAATAGAAAGCTGAAAAGTGCACAAGCCTCTCTATAGGGTGCCTTCACAGGTAATAAAAACCTGTGCACTCATGAGGGTCCTCTGAGAGCACAGATGAAGTCCCCTAATAAGGACGTCTATATCCTCTATCAAGTGAAATAAGAGCACTGAAGGAGGAGCAGAGAGCTTGTGCCAAGGAGACGCCAGCGCTGGAGGCAACAATGGGTCGAGAAATGGAAAAGCATTAGTCTAGATGAACTCTAGAGATCTAGAGACAGCAATTACGTGCCCTCACAAAGCAGCGGGCTGCAGAGGCATTATGGGTAGCTGAGACTCCCTCTGCTTTATCACACGAGTCTTTGTGGCAGCCAACAAAACAAGCACCAGCTGCTTATTATGGACACACACATTGAAATAAAGGAAAAAATAATGTGGTCTGAAGAGGGGGAAGGACAAAGAGACCCTGTGTGTGTGTGCGAGAGAGAGAGAGAGTGTGTGTGTGTGAGAGAGAGAGAGTGTGTGTTGTGTGAGTGTGAGAGAGTGTGTGTGTGTGCGAGAGAGAGTGTGTGTGTGTGTGTGTGTGCGAGAGAGAGTGTGTCTGTGTGAGTGTGTGTGCGAGAGAGTGTGTGTGTCTGTGTGAGTGTGTGTGAGTGCGAGAGAGAGAGTGTGTGTGTGTGTGTGTGTGTGTGTGTCTGTGTGTGCGAGAGAGAGAGTGTGTGTGTGTGTGTGTGTGAGAGCATGTGTGAGTGTGTGTACCACACACTTCACTGCCATAGGAGTGACCCGTAAGAGGATCTGATTAGTCTGAGCTTGAAGCGCTGGGAATTCTGGGAACTTTTCCTGAGGAAGAGAGGGACAAATAAGTAATAGCAAGGAGTGTGTGTGGACAGATAGTCTTCTTGAGCAATGATTTCCAAACAAAGGCTGCTGGAAAGAATCGGTTTAGAGCCGTCAGAATAGCTAAAATTCAGTTCTGCACACTGGTGCTTGATTCCACAAGCAGTTCCATCAGAGACAGGGATCCATGGGACAAAACATTTTATTTGTGCACACACACACACAGACAGACACACACACTCACACTCTCACTCTCTCTCTCACACACACACACACACACACACACACACACACACACACACAGACAG
Source organism: Aspiorhynchus laticeps (assembly GCA_023376895.1). Classification (NCBI taxonomy): domain Eukaryota; kingdom Metazoa; phylum Chordata; class Actinopteri; order Cypriniformes; family Cyprinidae; genus Aspiorhynchus; species Aspiorhynchus laticeps. The sequence continues at coordinate 1,747,735 of CM041802.1, read as the reverse complement.
ACAGCGCATTTCCTGTGCGCACATCCCAAATACCACCAAACAATAACATACACTCATATTGAACTGAAAATCACATCCATAAATATATCCAAAAGGAATACTCAAAATTAATATCACTTTTTAAAATGCATTATTGAAAATCACCAAAAAATGCTCTCAATAAAAAGACATAATGCATAACTCCATTCAACATGATCAAAATAACTGACTCGTTTGTTTCTTTTAAAGGGAAGAATAATGTGTATGGTTTGTGTGGGTGACACATCTAACAACATATAGTATGTGCATATATTCACAACAATATTCTGCTCCCATCACATCTCAATGCACACAAACTAGCATTAAAGTGATGCAGTTATATAACGGTTTTGTCCGTCTTATTGGAAATAAGGCTAAGAAGATACCAGCTTGATACAATGAGCACTTTAAAGGAAAGGTTAGTGGCATCAGTTTTATCTGAAACACTTAAATAGCAAATACATGGGAGAACTGTGTATTAGCCTGTCTGTGAAATACTCAGGGTGTATTTCTAGTAAAAGAAAGACTGTGAGAGACTAAAGGCATCTTTTCCCAGGTTTCTGTTTCATTTTGCAGTCTATATGAACTGACACTAGTTGCCAAAACTCAAAGCAAGTCAAAGCAGGCGGAACTTATCAGAAAACAGCATAGTGCATCTACAAGCTTTTAGCATTATGACTCCATCCCATTGAAGGATATCAAACGTGTCTCATAATATGCACCAATGTATCAATAATTTGAGCATAGTCCAGAGCAACACAGGTTACCCGCTTCACGATGCCCGTCGGAGGTGGTTGCTGGCATGCATAGGGATATTTGCAGTTGCCCCGCTCAGATCCCCATATCTTGGGTACCAGTTGACCAGATTTTGCAACACTGGTTAGGGGTAAATGTGTGAGTTATTCCAGCAAGAGAGATATTGGAGAGAGGAGTGCAGGTGCCATCTGGGGCGTTATGAGGGACTTTCCTCTGGAGCTGTCCCGCGATGAGTCCTTGAAGCATGCCTTTGGCCAAGTACAGGCTATTGATGGTTTACCTGTTTGTCAATAATTAATGATGTATCGTGTGACGCTGGACGCTTATACTAAGGAACGATGCAACCCAATCACTGATACCAAAGAGCTGCTGGGAAATGCTATTTCAAACACTTCTTAATCTGATTGCAGGACATTTGAAGGTAGAAAAACAATAAATAATTTGATGGCCTGTTTATATTTGCCAGGCATTTGTGGCATCCATGAACATCAACTGGTGAATCAGCCAGATCACACAAGTGCTGTTGCGATTTCTTACTTTCATCAAGATCCTCTTCAGATAAATTGGCATGGACCTCATAAGACCATTAGAACTTAGACATCACTTCCTATTAATCCTGGTTGGCTCTGTGCAACATGTCTGCAAAAAGCATTATTAATGGCTTTCAGCAGCATCTCCAGCATTGTTATGATAGGACAATATTTGGCTGAGATACAACTATTTGAAAATCTGGAATCTGAGGGTGCAAAAAAATCTAAATATTGAGAAAATCATCTTTAAAGTTGTTCAAATGAAGTTCTTAGCAAAGCATATTACTAATCAAAAATAAAGTTTTGATATATTTACGGTAGGACATTTACAAAATATCTTCATGGAACATGATCTTAATGCCCTAATGATTTGTGGCATATAAGAAAAATGTATAATTTTGACCCATACAATGTATTGTTGGCTATTGCTACAAATATACCTCAGCGACTTAAGACTGCTTTTGTGCTCCAGGGACACATATTAGTACTCTATGTGACACACTTTAGCTTCAGTTTCTCTTTCTACAGTCCTGCTGTAGTCTACTTCTGCTACCCTTCAGAAAACCCACTGTGCATGGGACAGAAATCAGACTGTAGTGGAATTGATCTCTATCGAATTGTTCACATACTAATGCTTTAATTTTTCACAGCTCCAGGTCCCATGACGGTGATTGAGAGACCATTTATGAATGTGAAGAAATGAATAACCTTAAAACAAAGTGACTCTAGTAATCAGTCAAAGTTGCAGTGCATGTAAATGACTCTTACATGTGAACGGACGTGGCAGGAGTGTTAGAGGTGACTGCGGTAAGTCATAAGTCACGTGGGGTACAGCCTTCCCTTCAGCAGACCACCACAGCCAGACAGCAACAAGAGCAGGGAGGTAAAACGACGCAGTAAGACATTAGGGCTTGCGCTGTGGTTAGACTGCAGGAATTGCAAGCGGTGAGATGATTTTGTACGAGTCATTAAATCACACACGGCATGTCACTTTCATGTAACGCTCACAGTGACACTCTCATGCTCGGAAATGTCCCTTTGTAGTTGAGGAATGAGGCACACTGTTATTAATTCACACTTTGCTGCTGTTAGAAGGCCACGGACAGCTTGAAATGAGATGGTACACTGTAAAAAAAAATCAGTGCAATTTATGGTAAAAAAACCAGCAGCTGTGGATGCCGGAATTCTGCTGAATAACATCCACCAGCTCTGTCATGGAGGAGTGGAAGAGGACTCCAGTGGCAACCTGTGAAGCTCTGGTGAACTCCATGCCCAAGAGGGTTAAGGCAGTGCTGGAAAATAATTGAGGCCACACAAAATATTGACACTTTGGGCCCAATTTGGACATTTTCACTTAGGGGTGTACTCACTTTTGTAGCCAGTGGTTTAGACATTAATGGCTGTGTGTTGAGTTATTTTGAGGGTACAGCAAATTTACACTGTTATACAAGCTGTACACTCACTACTTTACATTGTAGCAAAGTGTAATTTCTTCAGTGTTGTCACATGAAAAGATATAATAAAATATTTACAAAAATGAGGGGGTGTACTCACTTCTGTGAGATACTGTACATGAATCAGATGAGGCCACCAAAAAAGGAATACATGTAACATGGCTACATTTTTAACATGCAAAATATAACTATTTTGTTACAGCTAAATTGCAAACATTTGGTAATAAAATTACAGTTACATCCGAAGAGTATTTTTGTAATTATTTTGATGTCATTTAGTATATATGTTAACTTTGGGAATTTTGTCATGGAAATACAAAGACAAATGCAAAAGTTACTTAGAGCTGTGAATAAGAACACAACATTAAGTGCAATGCAAGCTGTGTCTACCGGAAACAACATTTCTATTGGCTTCAAAGCATTCAACATCTAATCTGAAAAAACATCTTGAGGTCAGCTGTTCATGATCTTTGAAAACCAGGGCTCTGATGCCACTAACACGTTCTCACGCTCTCACATCAGAACATATTCTCACGCAGTGACAGTGATGTTTGTCTGTATGTGTTCCTGTTTTTAATGTTTATAACATACAGTGTAGTTAAGTAATATCAGATGAGGAACAAGAGTGCTGTCTGCAAATACGTCATTGATTTTATGCAATTCAAAAACAAGGAGTTAACATTCAGTTTTAGAGACATGAAACTTAGTTTTAGCTTTACATTTAAAAACATAATTTTCCCTCCATTTCATATTTATAAAATGACACGTTTTGAAAATGATAAATAAAACACTAATCTAACATTATTATATAATTGCATTATTAGCACCTATAACATTACTAGTGCAAGTATAATTGGTTTATATTAGGGATGTCAACAATTAATCGACGATCGATTAATTGTCGATAAGAGATGTAATCGATAAAAGCTATAGATGGTCGATTAAGCAGTTTCATTTTGGGGTGCGTGCGGCTCATGCACAAAACACGTGCGAGCGGCTGTGAGTGACTGGATCTTACACGAAAATAATTTACTAATGTACAAACTATGCTTTTAATATGATCCAAACTTTAAAAGTACATTAAAACAGATACAGTACAAAGTTATTTTGTATTGAAATATAGTAATAAGTCATGTTCAATTATAATTTCCCTAGATAATAGTTGCACTTCGCTTTGACAGGGCTGCGCACGCGAGCAGGACAGGCTATTCATTCATACAACGTGTTCATTCGTTCCTACGACATATTAATTTGTGGCAGCTGTCCATGTTTCATTAATTTGTTCCCTAGAAAACCCATGATTTAACTTAAATGCGGGAACAATTTAAGTCATAGTAACGAATTCTTAATTCATGGCCACGAAATCTTTCATTCCCCCACAAGTTTACCACAGAGAGAGATGTGAAAACAGTGATTAAAAGTGAACAACAATAAAATAAACCTGCTAATCTGAGACAGTGAGGATTTGGGAAAAGAAGCAATACATAATATAAAATTCGTGACCATCCAGAAAAACAGAACACAATATGGCTTGATTTAAATGTATGCGCTCGGCATGAATCAAAAAGCATGGTCGAGATGTAACATTTGCCTGCTAACCAATTATTTCTCTAATTAACAAAGCTTTGTACCTCACTTGTGTCATAATACTCACATTAAAATGTTTAAAATGGGTAACAGTGTGTTTGTAGCAACGCCGGTGGTTCTGGAAGCGGATCACTGACCGCACGTCACAGCACGCGCCGTACTTGCGTTAGGGTGACCACCTGGCAATAGATCTGTTGCGGGACAGTAGATATGATTTTGCGGGACACGTGTGAGACCGATACATTTACTACTGTTATGACATTTTAATACGGATTTAAATTACATCCGTTGTCTTGTGCACCGATTTGTTTCTGCCGGTGGATGCCCACACTCGAGGTTGTGCTTCTGGCAGCATTTAATCCAGGAGAGAGTATAAGGTTTGAGCGTGCACACGTAGGCCTAATGTCTGATCGAGAGAGAGAGAGAGAGCGCATCTGTTCTGTGTGAGAGTGAAGAGAATCCTGCGAGCGGAGACACTACTGCGCTCTCGCATTACAATAATGCGCTCTGGACACTTGTCATCAAAATAACGCCATAGAAACTGCCTCAAACGAACTATTAAAATGAGAAGAAAGTCGTGTCTGAAAGGTGCAAGCTATTTTTTTTTTTTTAATGAAAGGAGAATATCGTGTTTTTGGTGCTCGAGCACTTGATGAGCTCCGCACATACTTTGCGCCGTCCACGCAGTCGTCATCAGCGGAAAAACCCCTCTTTACGACTGCGTCGGTTGGTTATTTTCACAGCTAGAACATGACGGCTGCGCAAATGGATTTTTAAATGTCAGTCACAGTTTTAATGTATTTCTTATTTTGGTATTTCAATTTCTGGGATGAAAAAAACAAAAACAGAATACATAATTGAAATGCGGGACGCAGCTTACATCTTGCGGGATGCGGGACAAAGCTCCCAATTTCGGGACGGTCCTGCAAAATGCGGGACGGGTGGTCACCCTAACTTGCGTTTGGGATCATTTTATTTTAAATCCGGATAATGTCAATTGCAAACATTGCTATGATGTTTTAAAAATAACAAAACGAGCACCATTCAGCGGTCTCCCTGACAGGATATGAAACAGCACATAAAGTATAATGATCCCGTGCGTAACTACAGCGCGCTCTCTTTCTTTTATCAAATGATCATAATCACATCCATTAATTTTACCATCCTGCCACTAGCCTTTTATTTAGACTAAAAACCCTTTTCATTCGGGTGAGGAAGCTGACGTTTTGAGTGGCATTTGCACATCCTGTCATGCCAGTGACTATGCCACTGCAATAGACGCATTTTGCAGTAGTTAAGGTTAACGATTAATCGATTAATTGATCGTTAATTTAAACGACGATCGATTTTGGAAATTATTGAAAATTGACATCCCTAGTTTATATGCATTCATACCACCTCATTAAACACTGTGTGTGTATATATGTGTCCCTGGAGCACAAAAGCAGTCATAAGTAACACAGGTATATTTGTAGCAATAGCCAACAATACATTGTATGAGTCAAAATGATATATATTTTTTTTAATGACAAAAATCATTAGGATATTAAGATCATGTTCCATGAAGATATTTTGTAAATTTCCTACTGTAAATATATCAAAACTTTATTTTTGATTAGTAATATGCATTGCTAAGAACTTCATTTGAACAACTTTAAAGGTAATTTTCTCAATATTTAGATTTTTTTGCACCCTCAGATTCCAGATTTTAAATAGTTGTATCGAAAAATGGACCCTTATGACTGGTTTTGTGCTCCAGGGTCACATATTCCGGTTAGGGAGAGTACGAGATTGTGAATCAGTTTCACCTGCTTTGGTGCAAATGAAAGTGACAACAGGTGCGCTGGAGAGAAAACAGCCAGACAACCTCTGAAAAAGGGAATGGGGTTTTGCTGGTGGTGGCCACAGACAACTGCTCTCTTCTTATCCTAATCCACAGATAGCTGCTCTCTCCTTGTGCTTGTTATGCAGGATGATTCTGTTTCTGTTATGAGGAACTACATTACCCATAATTAGCAGCAACAGGCATGACATGTTGTGAATGACCTTAACCCTACACTCTCAAACTATATACAGTATTTGTATAGCCCTGACAATGTAACAGTAAACTTCTACTGTTTTAGATGTCTCTACACTGTAAACCCTAATGAGTTGAGACTACTCAAATGATTTGAGGAAAGTGATTCTCTCAGTTTAATTGAGTTCACCTAATGTGGTCTTCTCATTGAATTAACTTACTTTAAGTACAGATAACTTAAAAGGCAAACAGACTAAACTCAAACTTTCCAGTTTATATATTGTGTTTAATTGGATTTAAAAAAATGTATAAATCATTAAAACAACTTTTTCTTCACATCAACAACTTTATTTGGGTTACACTACATGAATTTCGATAATGTATACTGACATAGCTGCATAATAACATTTAATAAATAAAAAAATACAATTACAATACATGTAGTATCAGAACAATTAAAAGAACACTGAACAACAACAGACATGTTTGTCACCTACATTAACGTATTTAACAGAAACAATGCTTTTATAAGAGTAAGCTCATATTGTTAAGTCACATTTTCAACAGAAACATTTTAAGTCAACAAAATGTGAATCTGTATGGAGCATAGAAATGTGCACATTATTTGTGAATGGTAGTAGCTATTCAAAGTGTGCAAAAAAATAAATAAAAAAACTTTTACTTTTTAACCAAATAGGTTTGCCAGACTGTATTTTAGGCTCCAGGTTTTTCTTCCCAATGGAAAGTAGAATACATTGAACACATCAAGGATCATACTGCGATCATCGGACATCTAGAGATGAATAAACATCAACAAATTAAAATTAATTCACATGCATCCAAACTCACGTACATTTCAAAAGGTGCAAAATAAAGGGATATTTCACCCAAAAATAAAAATTTGCTGTTAATTTACTCACAATCAAGCCACCACAAGGTAAGCCAATCAGAGGCAGAGTAGGGCGGGTCTATTCCTTTGCCAACAGGGGGAAAAACGCTACAGGTGACGTGACACAGATGACTCGCAGATACGACGATGACACCCCCTCCCCTCAATTTTTTTTACAGATCTACACGATTCACGTGAATGACCTATTTCAAGGTGAAAACGGCGAATTTCGCCGAAAGGTGACAAGTTTGCACCCCTGGTAATGTTAAGTTATGATAACTTGATTTCTTTATTAATGATAACATTGGGGTTTACAGTGTATAAGGCAACAGTTTTATACTGAACTGTCATATCTAGTTAAATAACATTATTCACAGTACTTGGGATTGTAGTACATTCCCTCAAAAAGGAATTTAAAGTACATTTGTCTTATTAATATACATAAGCTGATTTTTTGTTTGTAATGTTATTATTCTGAGCACTGGTTGGTTTGAAGTAGAACTGAAATCTCTATAAAGAAACTAAAATGACTGCTGTTCTGAAAAGGTGTTGTTCACTGTCTCCTTAATGTTTTAACTGCAAAACAGTGACTCGTAAATTCAGAACTTGATTTGATTTGACTTGACATGATTTAAAGTGACCCTGATATGACAGAAACCCTGTAACTTGAGGCTCGGCATTACTTGATTTAGATTTGTTGTGAAACTTAGTAAAGTTTTAGGATACAGCATTAAGTGAAGTGCTTGGTAATTTTCAGTGCTGATTAAGGTTGATATAATATTACAAGTGATGGAGTGAGGTAATTAGCAAAATCATTCTTCTTCCAAACATATCATTAGTTCATTGTTATTATCTAACGGTGTCATATTTTCCTCAACATGACATTTTAGGCTAGTTATCATTTAATGATCATCATTTTCACTGAAAAAAAAAACAAACAAAAGATGTCAATAAAGAAGGTTTCTTTCATTGAGTAAGGAAGTAAACTGGAGAAATGAGCTCACATGCAGAGCAGAACCACCGGAGGTGTGTTATCATCTGATTCTCTTGTCCTTTATTTATTTATGTTTTCTCTATATGTGCTGAAATCTCTCCAGGGCCGAAACCGAGAGTGACGCTTCTGTCTTTGTTAGTATGGATCCGAGGACGTTTGACCGAACCCTCGGCTGGACTGTCACGCTGCAAACTTCTGAAGAGGCCTTGCATGCTGGGAGAAACAGTACTAGTGTTGATCTCTTAAAGGGATAGTTCACCCAAAAATGTAAATGTGATGTTTATCTGCTTACCCCCAGAGCATCCAAGATGTAGGTGACTGTTTCTTCAGTAGAACACAAACGAAGATTTTTAACTCAAACCGTTGCAGTGTCAGCCATATAATGGCAGTCAATGGGACTCACGGCTTTGAGAGTCGAAAAAACATACACAGACAAAACCAGATTAAACCCTGCGGCTCGTGACGATACATTGAGGTCTAAAGACACGAAACGATTGGTTTGTGCAAGAAACTGAACAGTACTTATATAGTTTTTTTTACCTCTGATACACCACAATGTCCAACTGTCCTGAGTGCATTCACAACAGCCGTCTTCTTCTTGCTTTAAGGCGGATCGCAGACTTATAAGTGCATTACTGCCATCCATCTCTCAAATGGACCATTGACACGCCTAATTGAGATTGTAGATAGAGTATCAATGGTCCATTTGAGAGATAGATGGCGGTAGGGCTGGGCGATATGGCCAAAAAAATTATCACGATATTTTTTTTCATATCAGTCGGTATCGATACTTATCACGATAAATGTCAAATCTTTATTTCTTTCAAGTTTAAAGCCAGAATTTTGCTCCAAAGTGAAATTTGTAGAAACCAAACCATTAATTTTCCTTAAAATAAATATCTAACTAGAAAAATTAATTTCTTAGTTGCTGCATGTTCTAATGAGTGATATCGTTTCAAATCAAGAAACAGGTTTGGGTTGCCTGATAATATTAATAATAATAATAATATCACTTTTTTGTCTCTTAGAAATGCAGATTTGATAGTAGCTTGAGTTAGGATGCAGAGGTACATTTTTGTTCATTATCAAAAATCAGTAACATCTGTAAAAATTGTAGCAACCTCAGTTTTATATGATTACATTTATTCTGACCAAGTGTTTTTTTATTATTTAAGCATTGGTCTCCCATAGTAGCATACATTTAAATCATGATAAACAGTTAAAACCACACATATAGCACCTTAATACCATGGTAAAAATAACTATATGGTTTTTAGGAGCCTATTTGTATGAAAAACAGTCTAAAAACATTCAGTATAAATGCACACATGCTATAGCTTAATCACACATACTTACTATAATTATACACCATTACTCCTGTAATAAAATTCAGTGTGAATATCCCACATTTCTGCCACAATACCATGGTGCAGTGAGTGTTACTACAGTAAATTCATGGTAAATGATGGCGATGTGTAGATTGAAAAGCCTTCTGACTGTCTTGTTGCACACAGGGTTTCTCCTGTTTGGCTCTAAACTAGTTTAAATCATGAATGCAAGCGCTTCACACTGGATCTCACAGCGCTGTTTAATGCTCACGAGTAAACGCATCAGCTCTAGTGAGCTCGCGTCAGATTGAACTTTGATCCGAGCGGATAAACGCTCCGTGTGGCGCGATTCAAATGAGTCACGCGGTTTCGTTCCGCTTTTGGCGCATAAACATTATATCGAACATTTATTGAGCTCTTCATATCGTTTTAGCGAGGAAAATGATCGTTATCGAATTATCGCCCAGCCCTAGATGGTGGTAATACACTTATAAGTCTGTGATCTGTCGTAAAGCAAGAAGATACAGCAAGTTGGATGGTAAACGTTGGTGGACAGTCATTTTTAGGTCTCTCCAGAGATGCTCAATTGGGTTTAAGTCAGGGCTCTGGCTGGGCCATTCAAGAACAGTCACGGAGTTGTTGTGAAGCCACTCCTTCGTTATTTTAGCTGTGTGCTTAGGGTCATTGTCTTGTTGGAAGGTAAACCTTCGGCCCAGTCTGAGGTCCTGAGCACTCTGGAGAAGGCTTTCGTCCAGGATATCCCTGTACTTGGCCGCATTCATCTTTCCCTCGATTGCAACCAGTCGTCCTGTCCCTGCAGCTGAAAAACACCCCCACAGCATGATGCTGCCACCACCATGCTTCACTGTTGGGACTGTATTGGACAGGTGATGAGCAGTGCCTGGTTTTCTCCACACATACCGCTTAGAATTAAGGCCAAAAAGTTCTATCTTGGTCTCATCAGACCAGAGAATCCTTCAGGTGTTTTTTAGCAAACTCCATGCGGGCTTTCATGTGTCTTGCACTGAGGAGAGGCTTCCGTCGGGCCACTCTGCCATAAAGCCCCGACTGGTGGAGGGCTGCAATGATGGTTGACTTTCTACAACTTTCTCCCATCTCTCGAATGAATCTCTGGAGCTCAGCCACAGTGATCTTTGGGTTCTTCTTTACCTCTCTCACCAAGGCTCTTCTCCCCCGATAGCTCAGTTTGGCCGGACGGCCAGCTCTAGGAAGGGTTCTGGTCGTCCCAAACATCTTCCATTTAAGGATTATGGAGGCCACTGTGCTCTTAGGAACCTTAAGTGCAGCAGAATTTTTTTTGTAACCTTGGCCAGATCTGTGCCTTGCCACAATTCTGTCTCTGAGATCTTCAGGCAGTTCCTTTGACCTCATGATCCTCATTTGCTCTGACATGCACTGTGAGCTGTAAGGTCTTATATAGACAGGTGTGTGGCTTTCCTAATCAAGTCCAATCAGTATAATCAAACACAGCTGGACTCAAATGAAGGTGTAGAACCATCTCAAGGATGATCAGAAGAAATGGACAGCACCTGAGTTAAATATACGAGTGTCACAGCAAAGGGTCTGAATACTTAGGACCATGTGATATTTCAGTTTTTCTTTTTTAATAAATCTGCAAAAATGTCAACAATTCTGTGTTTTTCTGTCAATATGGGGTGCTGTGTGTACATTAATGAGGAAAAAAAATTAACTTAAATGATTTTAGCAAATGGCTGCAATATAACAAAGAGTGAAAAATTTAAGGGGGTCTGAATACTTTCCGTACCCACTGTATATACTAATACAATGAAATCAAATAAAAAAACAAATAATCAGAATAAACCGATAAGACTGAACAGTCATCATTGGAAAAAGGTGCTATTTGTGATTGGAACATCTACCAATAGCAGCTAACTGGGCAATGCTGACCAACACCTGGACTTCTATTTAAAGGAACACTCCACTTTTTTTGGAAATAGGCTCATTTTATATCTCCCCTAGAGTTAAATAGTTGAGTTTTACCATTTTTGAATCCATTCAGTCGATGTCTTGCGCTAGCACTTTTAGCGTAGCTTAGCATAGATCATTGAATCGGATTAGACCGTTAGCATCTCGCTCAAAAGTGACCAAAGTGTTTCGATATTTTTCCTATTTAAAGCTTGACTCTTCTGTAGTTACATCGTGTACTAAGACCGACGGAAAATGAAAAGTTGCGATTTTCTAAGCCGATATGGCTATGAACTATATTCTCAAAAAAAGTGGAGTGTTCCTTTAATGCACGTGTATACATCTTAAAATAACACTTGTTGATCTGTGTTAAATTAGTAGTTGTTGTTGTTTTTATCAATCGCTAGGACACATTTCTCATTATAGGTCACTTTTTTAAAACAAACAATTCTTAGCTTGGCACTGCAGAAAAGTTCTCATCCAAAGTGCACTACAACACTTCATACATGTCTTAAATCAACTCATTCTTCATAACACGAGCAAAGATTGTCACCCAACAACCATTTTTTGACATTGACCCAAAAAAAAACACTAACAACCAGTTCTCAGTGTTTCTTTACAAAACAAGACAGACACCTCCCTATAGTGTAGAATTCACTGCAGTGTATATTACAAGAAGGAATCAAATATGATGCAATATGCTTCCATATGTTTTATGTCATTTTTTTGGCACTAAGTGGTTCCAAAATACATGAATGTGTGTATACAGCATCCACTGACACAGATACAGTAGCAGTGCTAATCAACAGGCATTCAGACATCTGATCATGTGGACGGTGGTCATAAACTTTCCATCTTTATGAGAAACATAATTCCTCTGTGGTGTTGATGAAAGGAGAGAAAGGTGGAAGGAGAAGTGACACCATGCAATAGGCCTGTCACGATAACAACTTTTCATTGTGCGATATATTGCCTCAGAAATAATTGCGATACGCGATATTATTGTCATTTTAAAGACCATTTTATGCCACTGAATATATAATCATAATGTAACAGCATAATAATGCTAGAAGGCCTACACACTTCCAAATGACAACAAACTTAATTTAAGAATATTTAGATCATGGAAATTAAGTAACAAAATATTAGATACCTTAAAAAAATTGAATAAATATTAAATAAACATTTAACAAAAAGTGCAAAGTAACATGTAGAAAAAAAGAAAAAATGCACAAAGAACTTGAGTTTCCCTCACCTTCTTTTCTCTGTAAATTAAGGGTGCACACTATTGCTGAAAAACACAATCACTACTTAGCCGTCAGTTCCCTAAACAAAACCATATCTGCAGATGAAACTTTTATCGTAGAAGCATGTTAAATCTGAACTAGCAGCTCATGACTACACCACGTCATGTATGAGAAGCTGCAAAAGACACAGACAAAAGTACAAAACATGGTGACATTAATTTTTAAGTAAATATAATGGGTGATATATTGCGTCACCAAAAATGATTGAGGTCATGTACATATATTGCGCAACAAGTCGGTATATTGATTATTGCGACAGGCCTAACATGCAATCCACTCTTTGACAGCAAAGGAGTAGTGAATGCCACGGTGTCCCATACAATAATACATTTGCCCACCACATCCCTTTCCTCACCTGGCACAACTCTTCCATAGAGCTCATTCTGGCCCAATTAGCGGTCAGTGTAACAGCGGTCCATCAGTGGATACTGCTGCACATATCATGATGTTGGCACCCCTCTGGCACGGCATGTCCACTGTGGCTCTTTTCCCATTTACACTCCTTCCTCGCTGCCGTGTTTTGGCCAAGTTGAAACCATCCTTTTCCACAAAGATGAATACGTGGGTGTTTTGCCTGACTCTCTAAAATAAATCCACAAGGCAGCAGAAGAGGTAGGCTATTATAGTAGTTTAAATTATACCTAAAACCATGACTCTGTGCACCTCTGCCCTGTTTCTGTATTTTATACTCCTCTTACATGGACGTATTGGCTCCTGAGTCGCTCGGTTCGTTCAGAGTTCATCTCAAAGGGAATAAGAGTGAAACTGCTTCATCCTGACTTGATCTGACTGACTGACTTTCCTCAGGAATCTAGAAAGTGTTGTTATGCTTTCAGTTCTGAGCACACTGTTGTTGATCTAAAATGAACCAACACTCAACACTGGATTTCTTTGTTGTGGTCTGAAAGATAAAATTCTGACATTGACTGGCACCATCAGATATTAAAACCTGAACTGAATTAAGCTGCACCATCATCTTCTGTAGATCTGCTTTACACCTGAATCAGATCTAGCAACTACCACACTGGTATTGAACTGAATCAAAAGTAAATTGACTGCTTATAGCTGAAATTAACTAGTTTGAAATTGATCTGAATGCTGTTATTGATCTGAACTGACTCGATCTGAATAATGACACTACTGTCTTTTAGTGTCTCCATGGCTGAGTTTCCATAATCACTTCTGCTGTTTTCCGGTTTATCTCTGTGAAGCTGCTTTGACACAATCGGTACTGTATAAACCACTATAGAGACTGAGCCCACACCTTGGGTTGAGACAATCCAACGCTCTCCATTGACTTTGTATTGCGGGAAACTGCCTCATTGTCATTTCTGACTTATAACAAAAAAACAGAACAATGCCCAAAAGCTGCTGTGTGACGAGGTCTACTGTAAACAAGCTAAAAAACACAGAGCTGTCGACTCCCAAAAAAAAACAAAAAAAACAAAACAAAAAACCTTTTAAGGATATTTCACGCTGGGCCGTTCAGTTGGATCATTTCTCAAACAAAAGGAGGGTAAGGAAAAGGAGCACTGACATAGACCAATACAATTTAGCTTCTGCACATATCTCCTCCTCTCAGGTTCACATCGGGTGGTGAAATAATCCTTTGACGTGGTTAAAATAATGAATGGTTCCTGTCTCTGATTACGTTTTCCTCCAGTGGGTGCTGTTCTCAGAGTAAGACTTACTTTTGTATCCTTAAACGCTCGGTTTTTGGGTCGACAGCAAATAAAAACATAGTTCTGGGTTTTTTAGCTTGTTTACTGCATACCTTGTCACACAGCAGCTTTTACACATTGTTCTGTTTTTTGTTATAAGTCAGAAATGACTATGAAGCAGCTTCCTGCAATACAGACTCAATGGAGAGCGTTGGATTGTTTTCCCCCCCGGTGGACGTGGTTTTCAGATTATGACGCGTGTCGCTCTGTCTCTATAGTAATAAAAGTGACTGGACTTGACTGTGAATATTTCCAAATGTTCCAAATACTTCCAAATGTTGCAGGCCAACACTGTCCCAAATCTCTGTCAATTTTAATGCCATTACTTCGGATCATATCAACGATTGCAGTTTCCCACAGTGAAAATCCAACTTATCCCACACACAATTGGGTTTGGAGGCTTTGCTCAATTTACTGTACTGTAATGTGCAGCTCAGTCAGATGCCCTTGCAGAATCCACACCTTGTGAGGAAAATTCTCACAATTGGTGCCACCGTTGAGAGTTGCAGATTTGTCTGCCTCTGATAAAGTATGATATATTGCATGATCAGTTATATTAGTCCTAATCACATCTGAGACTCCAGCTCTTGATCTTCCACCAGCCACTCTTCTTCCTCTGCCAGCCACTTCTCTATCTCTGCCTGGGACCATCTTTACATTACAGTACACAATTATTCCTAGGCAAACAGCTGCTCCTGTGCATCTGAAATGCTTTGTCCAGTCCAAATAAATGTGCAAAGTGCGCACTGCCATATAAGAAGGCACCGAGTTCAGCTGGAGCATCTACAGGGCTTCCAGAATCATGGACAGGTCCAACTGTGCTACGCCGAATCAACTCCTGGGGATAGAGTCTCCACTCTCTGCAGAGCATCTCCAATCGCAAGAGTGAATCAATTGCACGATTGATGTCACCCGGTCACAGTGACTTCAGTCGCTTCCGACCACAAAGGAGGAGATGGCGGGCGATGAAGCTGCACAGTTAATCAAAATCGAAACGAAATCACGATTAAATTGTTCGGTTTGGTGCGATTATGAAATCGCGAAAGCTGTTATGCGCAGCTTGTCAGTGATTAGTAGCAAATTCTTGAGTAGCAAATGATTGAGCTGCTTGTAACGTGCGTTTGAAAAAGCAAAACGTATCAAACATCTTTCCAAACATGAGAAGCATTTATGAACCTCTTGTCCAAAAGACAACATTTAATACCACGTTTTTACTTCAAACTCACTTCATAACGTCAGTCGAGTGTTTGAAATAAAATCCTTTTGTGAGATGATGTCGCTTCTTACACAGAATGAGGCACGCAACATATTTCATGGTATTCCATGGTCTGTCTGAATACTGGATTCGGATTGGCTGGCAGGTGTGCAGTAAAACGGTTTAATGCACAGGTAGTTCCAAGTCAGTTTAATCACCGTTCTATATTAATGCGCTGCTTTAAATTGATGCACACTAACCAACACGCATCACTTACACACAAACACACACGGAGAGAGAGAGAGGTCGGAGATCGTAGATTGCGCTGCACACCAGAGCATGTGAGCGGAGCTGAGCGGTGAGAATTCCCGCTCCCCGCTCATGTGGGTGTTCGCTCCCCCGCTCCACGTCGCACCAGACCGCTCCGCTCAATTCCGCTCCCTGCTCACCTACAATTTCATCCCGCTCCGGTGAAATCGCTCCACGCTCGCTCAAATTTAAAATTCCTCTGCATTCCTAACACCTGCCGTTTTCAACCGAAGCCTTACGCCTGGGACACACTGTCTGTGTTTGCCGTTTTTTTTTTATCTTGAAATAAAATTATTCTTATGATTAATTGATAAAAATCCTGGAAACAATTCTGGCAAAATTGCCAGAAAATTGCCGGAGTGCCTTCTGTGTGAACCCAAACACGTCCCGGGATTAATTCTGGGATTGATCCCGGGTTGGGGACCTAGTAACATTGCCGGGTTCAGTCCCAGAATGAGCGCTGTGTGAACAAAAGCCGGATCAATGCCGTAAAGGGTACGTCGTAGTGATGACGCACTTTATCGTTCGACTGTTTTACCGGGTGTTTTGAAGGCAGATCAACGTTCACACGACGAAAAATGTGTAAACTGGAATGAAGCAGCGATCAGGGAGCTCCTCACTATCCGCGCTGAAGCTGAAATCGTTCGCCAGTTTAGTGAAATGGTGCGTGGCGCATTATACACATCACATGAAATGTCACGTGTCTTTACGGGAACTTTACGGGTTGTGTGTGAACGCACGCACAGATTCCGGAAAATCACTGGCAGTGTGAATGAACCAAAATCAGACCATCCCGGGACAAATCATGGGACACATTTTCCGTGTATTTTCCGGAATGGCTGTGTGAAAGAGGCTTTATACTAAAAGATTTTACTTGCTAAAAAAAAAAAAAAAAGTATGAACTATTAATATTAATCAGATGACAGAAGATGTAGTAGATTGTGAGCAACAGGTTTTGATTATTTTGGGGCCTTAGAAATTTGCATAACACATATGATACAGCAACTTGACAGAGTATTCCCTGCATGTCTGGGAATCACTGCACTGAAGGGTTAAATATGAGAGCTGACTGCGTTCAGAGTGATGCAGCGACAACGCTAATCCCTCCTGACGGAAACAGACCCACAGACCCCGCTCTTCTGAGGGTCTCTGAGCAGCGAGGGCACTCGTGTTTGACCCTCGGGCCCCACTGTAATGAAGCCAGAGAAGCTGGCGGAGACACAGGAATTGCAAGACTGGAGCAATGACGCTCAATACAGCAATTACAGCAAACCACCAGGGCCCGTATTTATCAAGCCTCTAAGAATTACTCTCAAGAACACTGCTAAGAATCGACTTAAAGGGATATAGTTCACCCAAAAATGAAAACTCGGTCATCATTTACTCATCCTCAAGTAGATCCAAACCTGTATGAATGTGTTTGTTCTGAACACAAAGGAAGATATTCTGAAGAAAGTTTGTAATCAGGCTGTTTTGGGGCACCATTGACTTCAATAGTAGGAGAAAAATACTGCTGTTTCCCTCATTCTTCAGAATATCTTCCTTTGTGTTCAGAACAAACACATTCATACAGGTTTGGATCTACTTGAGGATGAGTAAATGATGACAGGATTTACATTTTTGGGTGAACTATCCCTTTAAGTGAAAAAAAGCTGCGCTTAAAAGTTAGTTATCAATCATCTCAGTCGTAATTTAAGCGAAGTGACTAAATCTTAAGTGTCAGTCTTAGAGATGATTCACGACACTTTGCTGTGCCACAAACGGGATTTTGGATGACGACATACGCATGGACCAATCACTGAATAGATTTCATTAAGAATATTCTCAGATAAATTCACATTGAATGGTTAAATTCCTGATAGTTTACATTCAACACATTTGGCAATAAAGAATTTTCAAGAGAATGCATTATGGCTCAGTTTAGGATGCCGATAGACGATAGTATAGTGTATCGACGATAGTCAAAGATATCGGCTGTTGCAGATGCCTTTGACGACAGCGAGACGATTATTATTATTATCCGTTTCATTCACTTTTTGCAGTAACTAGTAGTGTAACTAGTTACTAATAAGATTTCAGTAATAATATTACAGTTACCATCCATAAAACAGCTTAGTTGCTTGTGATGCCTCGACCCGCTGATTTAAAATCAAATAATCAAATAATTCCTAGATTTATGTTCATAATTTTCACGACTCATGCATGTGATGAGGTGCAGCAGGCGAGCTCGGAATATAGAAAAGCTTACATTCAGCAGATATAAATATTGCATTATATTGATTTTGTCAGGAATAAATATGATCTGAACACTGTTGTGTATTACTTTACTCTGGCATTACATCCCTCTGATCAACATCTGCTACATTATATTACTATAATTAAACATCTTTTTGAAAAAGTAAACAGTTTCTTACAAACTTATGTGATTTGATAAAATACATAATAAATTGTATATGGGTAATGGAGAAATTACAATTAGCTTCAAGCTACACATGACAATTAATGATATTAATACAACACTTCTGCTTGAATGTCTCTGTTAATCACTATTGAGTGTTTGTAATAACTAATAATGTGGATTTTGGTCAAATGATGAGGCAGAAATATGTTATTAGTAACATTTATGTGGAAGATACACAGTTACAACTTCTGTGTGGCGTGAAGAAACAATGTAACTAGTAGTGTAACTAATTACTGTTGCCAGAAAGTAATAAGTAACAATATTACTTTTGAAAGAAGTAACTAGTAATGAGTAATATATTACATTCTTTGAGTAACGAGCCCAACACTGCTTAAGACTAAAATGGCACTTTGAGAAGCTTAAAGTCCGTGTAAAGTGATATTAAAATATGTGTTCTGAGTTTGTCACACAACAGAAAAATGTGTTATTAACCACCCGGCCAAATTTGAATGATAAAAAAGCCCACCAAGTAACTAAAATAAGTTATCAAAATCTTTGAAAAATAAGCAGGACTCTCTGCTCTCAAACACTGGGGGCGTGTCCACTGTTGGCACTGAAACCACGCCCACTTGCGGGAAAGCGGCCGTCTCTCTCAACTGTCAAATACCGCAACAACCTGAATGGACGCTACTGATACCTCTAGTAGCTTAATTGGATTTATACAGCCATATATGTTTGAGTGTGCAATTTCGTTATTTAATTGTAGACGCGCGGCAAGCGCGCTCAACGCGCGTTAGCGCTACAGTGAGTTGAAACCTTCTCGTCGTCAAGGCGAGCGCGGCTCATGGTTGCTTAGCAACGGCAAACACCACGAGAGCGCAAGCTCCGGTGCGCTTTGAAAGAGAAAGCGGTTCAGCTCGCGTTTCTAGATGCGGAACGCTCCATGTTTTTAAATTGTATGTATTCTGCCACATATTGATGTCTCTGGGCTAAGACCCGGGTATCATTCACCCTAGAACCGTCCCTGCCTAGAATCTGTATATCTAACATCACAGACATTCAAAAAGACAAACTAAGACCTTGACCTCTCAACATAGTTATTATAGTGTTAGGGGCGGGGCCACGCTCGGAGGCTCCATTGCGTCATCGAGCCACCGTTTTAGTCCCGCCCAAAAATCCTGAACACAGAATTGGTGAAAAACTGTTTAACTCCACAATTCAGTACTACATGGTTCAGAGTCTTTGTAATGTGTTTCAGCAATACATTTATAATATTTGTAATGCGTTTAGAAACAATTCTCAGAATTCTCTTTACACAGACTTTAATAAATACGGGTAACTATCACATGTTACAGACATCGCAAACTCAAGGAATCAGCATCCTTCTGGCACACACACAGTCTGCTCAAACAAACCTTCATTTCACTCAACACTGACTAGAAATGAAAAGAAAAAAGTCTCAAAGAGGCTCTAAATTGCTCTGTTTGAAGTCATGTAACTTCTCTTTTCTTCCAGAATTACATAAATGGTTATTGAATGAATGACTGAATGCCAGTGTTATTTTTTTTTTTAAATGACTGATTGGCAGTAAAAAGCTCTTCTTGTGGACTGAAACCCATTTTAACAGAATAAATCACAATGTCCATACAGAGATTTTTTGTCTGATTCAGTGTGCTTAAAGGTGCCGTAAGTGATTTGAGCATTTTGATATTGTCAGCTGAAATGGTCTCTTATTTCTTTAGAATAACTTGCACGGATGAATCATTCACAGTAAGACCAGGTCATGAAGTAAATAAAAGAGTCAATGACGCAAGACATTCTGTCCTGCTTTGCTGCACCAAGATCCACCTCTTTTTCCAATCTCTTTCAGATCTCCCAGAATATAAGTCACGTCAGGATCCGGTCATGATCAGCAGGTTTAATTAGAAAGGCCGGATGTATTGAGACAGGACCCTGGATATGATCAGACCTTACTGAGACGTGTCAGATCAGATCACGGTAGACGGTCTTTGAGCTCTGACCTCTCTCTCTCGCCAGTTATGATTGACAGAAGGACTTCTATAGACAGACAATCTGAGCCAAATGAGTCTCTGGAGGCTTTGGCTCTCAACACACTTATGGAGCCAGTGGCGAGTGGATGCCAGTATCATCAAATGCCATTGGTGCTCCTGAACATACTCCATCACTGAAATCCTACACATTTGATTTGAAGAAAAGATTGTCAGTGAATGATGACTTTAATTTCAGCCTGTTTATCATATGTGACCCTGGACCACAAAACCAGCCATAAGGGCCAATTTTTTCGAAATTGAGATTTATGCATCATCTGAAAGCTGAATAAATAATCTTTCCATTGATGTATGGTTTGTTATGATAGGACAATATTTGGCTGAGATACAACTATTTGAAAATCTGGAATCTGAGGGTGCAAAAAAATCTAAATATTGAGAAAATCACCTTTAAAGTTGTTCAAATGAAGTTCTTAGCAATGCATATTACTAATCAAAAATTAAGTTTTGATATAGCAGTCATAAGTAACCCAGGTATATTTGTAGCAATAGCCAACAATACATTGTATGTGTCAAAATTATCCATTTTTCTTTTATGCCAAAAATCAATAGGATATTAAGTAAAGATCATGTTCCATGAAGATATTTTGTAAATTTACTACCGTAAATATATCAAAACTTATTTTCCGCTTATTTTGAAAAATTCACACTTAAACCTGGTTTTGTGGTCCAGGGTCACATTTGTGCCTCATCAGATCGTTTCCTAATGAGAGATGCGGAGTGTTTATTAACATATGGTGACTCTCTAAATCAAATCCCTTTTCCGAGGTCAAACTCTGAGACTGTAGATTTGGTGTCTTTTTGGAAAGTCACTGTGTCTTCAGTCAGCTGGAGTCCGGACCTCCAGCACAGTAAAGCCCACCAATATTCAACCCATCTGTCCAATGTATAGAACATTAAATTAGCTCCAAACACTGTAACCTAATCAGGAATTAAGTGACACTTAAATGAAATATTGTCAACATGAAGTCACACCGTGAGGACTGGGAGTGAAAGCCCTGTCATTCATCAAAATCAAGGCTATTTTTTCCTCATTAAAACTTAACAGTGGTGACACTGATATTGATTGTGACCTTTGAAGTACAGTAATTATAAAGTGTGCTTGAAAAGCTCAAAAAGCACGGCTCCCTCTGGGTTTGGGCCGCTTGTCATGTTAGCATCAAGAGTGAAAGGATAATAAATAAATGCTTTTGGTTTTGTATTCATGCAGTCTGTTTAATTCCTCTTTCTGGTGGAATATTACTCCTCAGGCTAATCAGAGAAAACTCCCGCATGGGGATTTATAAATTAAAATAAAACAGTGTTCCTGTAAAAGTCTACTACTGCTCTAGTACAGTACAGTTCAGCGTCTCGGCCTAATTCACATTTAACCCATTTAACCACACAGCCAAACCACTCAGATATTTATTGGGTACAACGTATTATTAGTACGGCTCTATGATTACCGTGATGCAGAAAACACAGACGGAATCCAGTCATAAAAACTGAATTTATAGTTTAATGTCACGGAGTTTGTCAAAGTTTGGATGCATTAATCAAAAGTAGGTCTTAAATCAAATGGTGATCTGGACTAGTATCTGATGTAAATCTGAATCCTGCATGTGTCTCTGTGTGAATGGAGCAGGGTTTTGTTTACTACATACACAGAGCGCGTGATTTCAGCGTCTGACGTCTCAATGAAGACATAAATACATCAACAATATCTCCAAAACTGATCAAAACCAGCATTTTACCATTTCATTTGAGTAAAACTAGTCATATCATATACACACAGAACTTTACTCGGCAACCCGTCAAAATAAAAGTCCGGTTTAACTTATAGACCAATTTCATGTTAGTAAACATTGTGATGTTTTTCTGTGGGCGGAGCTTAGGTGGTGGCAGAAAGATCCCGCTGAGCGCTTCACTAACACTAGCTATGAAGTCTGTTAGCTTGTTTTTTTAACAAGAACTTGAGAAATTATTTGAGAAATGCTTGCATATGTAAGGGCTGCATACTGTCCGGGACGGCGTTATTCGAAAAGGTTAACTTTAACGGACAAAATTGGCCGACCTGTAGGCTACTCACTCAAAGGAAAGACGATCTGACAGGATTACCTCCGGTTGAGTGACTCACATCTAACGTCTATAGTAAAGACAAACTCACCGTGTATCTAGTCATGAAGATCATGTAATATATATTTCAATTTCAGCAGGCAACTATTTTTAGAGCTACATTATTATTCCAGCCACAATTACTCAATTACACAATTACTCATAACAATGTATATACAATTACACATGATTAAGCATATAAATCATCAGTTTGTTGTGTTACACACATGCACACAGACATTAGTTCATACACGACATAGTGAGATGCATAAGAAATCTTTAGACGTGCCCATAACAACAAAAGACAATACTTTATTGAACCTTTTCTGATAAGAAGTGTGCGCTGCCTGCAAACGCGAGCGTTTTTGACGATCTGTCCAGTCTGCTCGTTTTATCTCGTTTAACCACAGCTGTCGTCGGTTTTTTTTGTTTGTTTGTTTTTTTTGTCTGGCAGTGGCAGCAGCGTTAATTTAAATTTCAATATTTAAAAACTCTGACTTTATTCTCGCAATTCCGAGATTATATCTCACAATTCTGATAAGAAAAATCAACTGGTCATTCTCTCTTTTGAGTTATATCCCACACATCTGGCTTTTTTTCCCCTCAGAATGGAAAAACTCGCTATTGCTGAGTTAAATCGAGTTATAAAGTCCGAAATACAAAATATAAAGTTGCATTTGCGAGAAAAAAAAAGTCTCAAAAAAGAATTGAGAGACAAAATAGGTAATGTTAAATGTAAAATGTTATGTTTAAATAGTATTTCATGTAATTGTAGGGCAAATATAATATATTCCACATGAACTGTATATGAGAATATTATGTAGACCAATTGTTTAAATCAAATGTATGCTTTAAAAGTAGAGTAATCATAGCAGGTTTTCATTAGTCTGTCCGTTTAAACGTCTTGTGTTTAGCTTCAAATGGCATTTTTGAAAACAGTATTCTATAAAAATTATTTGCATTCCGATTCTGACATCCAAAGGCACAACAGTACATTTTATCTTTTATTATGTGGATTTTTCCCGTTTCACTCCGCTTGTTACCGTGCGTTTCTGCCACCACAATGCGCGCGCAGCTGCGAGTGACGTAACTGTGACGTCTACATGAAATTGGTCTATTAAAGACATTGTGACAGAAATAGCTATATTACTATTATTTACTAGAATGTACGTTATACTACAACTGTTGAAAAATAATAACACTTTATTTTTTTTTTAAGAAATAATCACAAAATATTTTACTTTAATAGTAAATCCCCTTTATTTGCCAAAAATGTCAATGTTTAATTTTCATTAATTAAAATATAAATTAAATCAAAGTTTTATGCCTTCATCTGATAATCAGTAAAATTTAAATACACAACAGTATTTCTGAGGGGGGGGGGGGCATTTCATAAAGCTGCTGTAAGAATAAATCAAAATTGTTTATAAATAAAATGTAATTATTCTGATTGTTTAAGTTTGATTAAAATTAACCACGGGTCTTTCATAGTAGCACACATTTAGATCATGATAACCACAGTTAAAACCACACATACAGCACCATGGTAAAAATGTCTCATATATGGTTAGGTATTTTTATGAAAAACCTTAATGCACAAACGCTACAGCTTAATCACAAAAAAAGTGCTGTAAGTATATTCAATTACTACTTTAATATAGTTAATACATGTCTACATTAATAATATAATAAAATTCAACACAAATACCCACATTTCTGACACAATACCATGGTGCAGTTAGTGTTAAATGATGGAGATTTGTAGATTCTGACTCTATCGTTGCTCTCAGTGTTTCTGTCAGCGCCGTTTCATCTGGTGTTAAACTAGTTTATATCATCGAGTCATTAGTGTAGTTCTCTGAACTCAAGCGCTTCACACTGGATCTCTGTTTAGTGTCGTGTAGCGAGTAACTCATCTGCTCTCGTGAAGCTCACAACCGCTGCGCTGCCGCTTGAACTCTGAGCCGAGCGATAAACGCTCTGCGTGTCACGCTTCAAATGAGTCGTTTCATTCTGCTTCTGGTGCATAAACATTCATATCGTGACAAAAAGAAAATTATATCATGATAATTATCATTATTGATTTATCGCCAAGCTCTCAGCAACATTTTGTCTAGTTACGCAAAATAGAGGACTTAATAGCAAAGAAGAAACAAATGACAAACACACAACAAAATTACTACAAACTTCAAATGGAGAAAAATATTCAAAATAAAAACATAATAGTATTTAAACGATACTATTGTGAGCAGGTGCGCTGAACTGAAGTACATCAGCGGTACTTGAAGACATGAAGAGGGCGGAAAGAGACAAATGTCCTTCTTTCGCTCCCTGAATATTATCTCAAGAGCTTAACGATGAGCTTTAATTTATCAAAAACACATCAACACTCAGCTGACAACAAAGGTCAAAGACATCAGAAGTTCATCATGTAGTGTGATAATTGATGTGTGTGTGAAGACCCTCTCAAAATGAAAAATTAAGCTCACTGATGTTTCGCTGAGATGCTCACTGTTGCTAACTCAGACGTGCTTTACAGACTTCTGTGGATTTTCAGTAAATTGTGCTCGATGGTACAAAAAGTAGATTTAAAAGAGTGAACACAATTGTTCCTGATTTGTAGACTACAGGCCAATAAATCCAAGCAGTGCACTTTTTTAGGATGAAGCAGTTTAGCTGTCAGACACGTATGGAATATAATAATCTCTATAATCATCTTTTCATCCATTGACAGTCCATGCAATTAAGATTAGCAAGCTTCAAAAAAGCAGCAGATTAATCCAAGTCTTCGGAAGAGACATGATCACTATATGACGGACAGATAATTGAACACATCCAGGTAAACAGAAGCTCAAACGAGTTTGCTTAACGTGCGAGATCCAATGAATAAGCCAATAGGGATGTGATGAGATCTCGCGAGAACGTGAAAATATAAATATTTTGCAGTGTTTACATTAGAGCTGCACCATTAATCATTAAAAAATTGTGATCTTGCTTCAAACACCCACGCAATCTTATTCCTGAATGACAACGATTTATTACGACTGTTTAACATCGAGTGTCAGTGGATCGTGAGAAGCATGTTTTGTCGCTGCCCATGTTAATGAATCAAAGGGTCGGCCATCATCGCGCTTACGATGTGAATGCTGTTATTCACTGATATGGGTGACGACAAAACACATGCTGCTCACGCTCCACTGACACCTGTTTCACATCGTAAACGTCTTAAAGACATTCAAATCTGCATTCAAGCTGCTGCTGATCCAGAAAGAGCAACACAAACAGTCTTTTCAACCATACATCATTATTTCTGTGTTACAGACATTTAAATAACCGAAGTACTGGGATCAAAGTTTATAGATTGGGTATAAACACTTATTGTCTACAGTAGCGATCAAAACAAAAGTATCTTAACACTTGTATGGTAACACTTATCTTCCGCCAGGAGGTGGCGTCAACCCGTTTAAAAAATGTATTTGACATTGAATCGTTCATTCAGGAGATTTCAATACTGAAACGAGTCTTTATGAACTGAGACACTGACTCCATTTAATTTTTTTTATTTTGTTCAAATTAATGTATATTTTTAAAAGACTTAAGCAATGAACATTTTGTCAGAACCACTAGTAAATTACGTTATTTTGTTTAGTTTTCTTTTTTTCAGAATCGTGATCTGCAATTTATTTAAAAACAATAAATTGTGATTCTCAATTTATCCAGAATCGTGCAGCTCTAGTTTACCTGTTGTTTATTACAGCATATAATTCATTAAAATAGAAGTTTAATTTCATAAAGTACAAGTTGATTTCAAAATGCACCTACATTTTGCACTTGCATTTTGTGTTTTTCAGTTGAATAAAAGACTATTTTTCCCTATATATTTCATCATTGAGGATAAAAAATAAATAAATAAAATAATTCAGAAAATCTCGTCTCGTTCTCGTGAACCCAGTCTCGTCTCGTCGGATAAGTGTCTCGTCACACCCCTATAAGCCAATAATAATGTACTGATGGGTGCCAGTCATGCTGTTCATTAATGAACTACTACATCTACAGCACGACTGGATCCTCGTTCTGTATGTTTGATTCATACAGTGGGAGTTATTCAGTCTGATTTATTTCATATTTTCCTAAGCATTCCACTAATAGTCACATTGTTTCGTTTGATGATCTTTATACGTCACCTCTGTAGTATAATGAAGTTACAGCAGCTGAAACATTTGTGTGTCTATTTACAGTAAGTGCAAAGAGCCCGGCTTGTTGGCAAAGGCTATTTACACTAACTCTGCACACCAACTTGGGATAGTCAACACTGAAAAAGACACTTATTTCACATCAGTTTCAGTGGCGTAGATGGTAAGACGTGCATTTTGACGCGATCGACCCGAGTTCGAATCCACCTTTTGCCGATCTTTTTTTCTTCCTTTTCAAATCTCATATCGCATCGGAAAGGCATTTGTTAAAGAAATAATCAAAAAGTTGAAAATAAAGTATCGGGTAGGGTTAGGTCCCAATAAGGTGGCATCCATTTAATAATTTGAATTAAAACTATAATTTAGAATGATCGTGAATATGAATTTGGTGGTTAAAAGTTGCATATGAAAGCAATGTGAGTCAATCGCTTGAAGTTATCGAGCTCATAATTAGAAGTGGGTCTTATAAAGTGTGTGATAGCATGAGACCAGCTATGTTGTTATTTTTATCCCGCTGTGCTCCCCGTCTGTGTAATTCATCAACGCGAATTTATTATGTACAGTATAATCAGATGACTGACTTTGAAACAGAGTATGTTTTCTGTAAAGATAACAGGCTTGTATTAATAGTGTAATGTTTATTTGCAAAGGCACTGCTAATGCTTGAGCTCTTGAAGCTCCGCCCTCTTCTCCGGGAGCAACAGCTCATTTGCATTTAAAGCAACACACTCAAATACAGAGCGTTTTGGCTCACACCCCAAAAGTAGCAATTTTAACAAGCTATAAAAATGTATCTGTAGGGTATATTGAGCTAAAACTTCACATATACGCTCTGGGGATATCAGAGACTTATTTTACATCTTGAAAAAAAGGGGCATAATATCGGACCTTTATGTTTAGCTATGACAAGCTCACCGCTCTTACTTTTTCCCAAGTTACACGCATGTTTCAGAGTGTGGAAAGTATAGCGAGCGCTCCACTGCGGTTGTGCCCTCGGATCCGTCTGCATCTCGGCTTTGTTATATTTATGTTCGATATGAAAGAAAGTGGGCAGAAGGAATAACCTGAAAAGCTTCTTGCTGTCACTGCACTTCACTCCGAGCGCCGCATGACTCAGAAGAGGAGAGATAAACAAAACAGATCTGTCCGGTTTCTCTCTTTCTATCTGTGCTATGTTCATTCAGCGCCTGTAATTCAGTGTGTCGGATACAAGGTCATTTCTTTCTGCTTTTGACGGCTCGCTAAACGACCTTCTCTTCAACGGCAGTGACTCACTTGTAAGGGTCTCTTATCAGCGGCGTACTCTCGATTCTAACGTACTTGCGTTTGGCTTCGGTTTAACCCACAGTGATGGCAGCTTTCACAGATAATGTCATGTTTATCACTTAAGATCTTCATCAGAGAAGTTCCTCTGTACTTGAGCTGTCAGAACACAGATGTATCCAGGCCCGGCGGCAGGACGCACGACTTGGGGCTTTTATATTTCTTGGGGGGGGGCGAATCGCGCGCTGGGGGGGTGGGGGTGTTAATGGATGGGGGGGGTGTCGGGGGGTGCGTTTGGTTTCAAGTAAAACCTCAAAATCCATTATTTGGGTAACACTTTACAATAATTCACTAACACTTAACATTAACTAATGGAACCTTATTGTAAAATTTTACAATTATTGTTATTAAAGCATATGCATTCACAAAAAACACATTGCTGAGTATTTTCTCCTTAAAACTGTAGTTTCTCAAAGCATTCCCAGAAAAGTGGATTGAAACAGCCTTCGGTTTGCTACGCCACAAAATTCAACAACCAATCACGTCAAGGGATAGATTCCTATCACTAGCATGCAACACATACCAATACCAGCACAAAACCAAACATAAATTAGAGCAGAAAACCCATGATATCTTGATCTATATAGTGTAGTTAGCTATCTCAGTGTCGTACGTGGTCACTTGTCAAGCATGAAAAACAAGTTTTATTTAAATTCTCAATATATTATCGTATACAGCATGCAAAAAGCTCCCTTTAAATTTATTAAAAACTGTCAGTCATTCATCACGATCTCACAAAGCTCCGTTTTAACCAATGAATGTGTGACCACACAATTAAACTTTTTATTTTTTATTTTAATGAAGTTACGAGCATGATAGTCGATAACTCGGCGCTGGACAAAAAGCGGTGAGTGCGTGGATTCCAACCTAAACACCTCTGATTGGCCACGGCGTTGTAGAAATCAACAAACATGTCTGTGATTGGCTACTTTGGACCACTCTGCGAAAATGCATTGTAAAATCATTTGACGCTTTCCAAAGCTGAAGATACACTGGATTGTTTGCCAAATCTATTTCGTTACACTATTATTATGAAAAAAACAGATCCTAGACCAGGAGTTACGGGCAGCTTTTCCATCTAAAAGCAATCAGTTAGACAATTTTACACTATGAGTTAGAATATTATACACGCTAAAGTTCGGCCGTCCCCCTCGGTCCGGAGGGGGGGGGCACATGGATGTGGCCCCCCTCTGGCGCCGGACCTGGGTGTATCTCAGGTGTGTCACATGACTTCACACGATCTATGAGTCATGAACAGGCAGTGTTTCGTGCATAAAGTCTATTCACGAGAGTGCGTTGCTTTTCAAATGAGAAGACACACCTATATCATATCAAGCATGATGTCATGTTTTAACACTTTCTAGGGGCGAACTAACTAGGAAGGTTCATCAAAGCAAACTTCGTTCTGGGTCAGTGTTTGCTATTAGCTGGTTCTCTGTGGAGTACATCTGAAACCCTCCACCTCCCCCAGCTCCACCTGCACAGGGGTGCGTTTCCCAAAAGCATCGTTAGCCAACTATAGTCGCAAGTTCCGTCGTTACCAATAGAGTTCAATGGGACTTACCACCATAGTTAGCTAACGCTGCTTTTGGGAAACGCACCCCAGATCTACTGATTTACATACACCTCCGTTAACATGCTAAACCTTTCTGAGAGTCGTCATGATTGAAATGCCAATGGGATCTGATATGATCAGCAACACAATAAAGCACTATCAAAACTTCAACAACAATTCACCTACTTATACTATGCCCTAAAAGCATGTACTCTTTTTGTGAAGAAGAAGTACATACTTTTGAGTATGTAGCAGAATAGTAGGCAAGCTTTGGGACATACTACTTCATCATAGCGGAGTCGTTAACTGATGCTGTTTAATGCTGTAACTGTTTAAACTGCTGTCAATCATCTTATCACAGTTAACATCATCCATATCGTTTAATTTGATTTTCTACCGTATTGGAGAGAAATAAAGAAGCACATCGCGGGTCTTGAATTCATGCCGAGAACTCTGCTCATGTGTTGCATAATGATGCATTTCAAAGTTAACGACCAAACGTATCATTATAAAAGTTCACAGTGTTGCAGCATGAGAAATATAACATGGATAACATTAAATAAATATCTTTTAATCAGGTCAGACATTGATTATTTATCACTCAAATCCCTTTCTCTACCTGTCCGTCGGTCGCGCATGCCCGCCATGTTTGTAGTTTTTAACACTTTATATGAGTGTTTGTAGTTCTATTTGAATCCCCGTCCACCGCGCAATATTGTCCGTTAGAGCGTGCATCGATCCGCACCAATTCTAACCGGAAGTAGTAGACCATCCGTGAATCTTTGGCATACTTTTTTAAACATACTATGATTTGGGACACACTAATTCTATTTTCGAATACTATTTAGGACGCATAGTATGCGAATTGGGATGCAGCGTAAGTGTTTTGTGCATAAAGAAGATATTATATCAAGCATGCTGTCATGTTTTACACTTTCTAGGGGCAAACTAGCTATGGTTCATCAAAGCAAACTTCATCCGAATGTCGGCTTCACAACATCACACCTGAACGTTCTGAAGGTTTGATGCTGATGTGGACTTTGTGAAGTTTGAAGACGCACTTGAACGTTTAATGTTTTATTAGTTGCTGCTAGTGTGGTATCAACTTCACTACTATATGGTTGCACAGTTGTTCTGGGTGGTTGATATACATTTGTTTGGTAGTTGCTAGTCATTTTTGATTACCCACAGAACATGAGACATGGCCAGAGGAGACAAAGGTCTCAAGGCACATTTATAAAAGTGATATGCTGCAAAAGACGCGAGACGGTGCACGTTTACATAGAAACGTTTACATTTTGTGTCAACCAGCCCTAAAGTGTCAACAATCACTTTAATTCTGTACACCACAGCTGTAACGATATATTGTTGGAATCACTGTTTTTACAGCTGATTAATGATAAAAGGTTGACCATCAGAATCCATTCTGGAGCATTTAAAGCAGCAGATTTAAAAAACTGCAATGTGCACTTAGTATAACCTGAACGTTATTGTGCATTGGTGTGGACGGTTATCTTATAAATATCATTCTTAGTGTGAAAGGGCCTTACTATATATGTCAGAACAGACTGAAGGAGGCGCATCTAGGGATGAAGCTTGGAGTTACAGTCAGAAAGAGGCTATGGATTGTATAATAACAGTCAAGGCAGGATAATGATCTGGATGCGGCAGTGTTTCAGAAGGTAATCTTACTGTCCACTTACTGTCCAGACGCATCGCACTAGCCCACATCTCAGCATGTAACCTAGCAACATGAGCAGATAAATGAAGCCCGCCGTGCCACAGATACAGTAAATACTGCGTGTGTGGGTGGGTAGTGAGCTTTAGGAGGACAGGGTCTTCTAAAACGCTCTTCTATGCCAGCTGAATCATGATCACTCTCACCCTGATGCAAATCATAACAACACGATTATCACCGCGGAGGGGAACTCATCTCACAAGACATCTGCTGTTGTTTAAGTGTATTGTGTACTTTTTTGCTTTTAGTGTAAATCGTGGACAGAATTAGAGTCAGTGCAGGTCTTTAAAGACATCATCTGTCATGATATCCTTCTGACTAATATTAACATGAAGTTCTTCTTAATCCAGCACAGATGGCATTGATAGCCACTAGCATTGTGTTTTAGAAACAAAGCCAATGACAGGTGATGGAGCAACAGGTCCAATGGACAAATATCCAAAGAAAATAATAACTGGCTACTAAAGTTTACCAATATACAGAGGCGGACAGTAACTAAGTACATTTACTTGAGTATTGTCCTTAAGTACACTTTTTGAGTGTGTGGGGGGGGGCAGCACATGCAAAGCATGCAATGACTTTAGCAACTTAAACATTTGAAAGAATACTATGGCATAGTTATTGCTTTCCTTATTCAAACTGATTTATTTTTTCATGAATATATGGTTGACCTGAAGAATGAAAGCTATAATCATACACTTGGAAAATTATGAGCTATATCACCACTTATCGACACTAGGGGTGTGACAAAACACTTGAGACAAAATGCAGATACTTGGTTCACTAGAATGAGACAATATTTTAATACTATTTTTAAGAAATTTTCAATAAAATTAATTACAAAAAGTCAAACAATGCAGTTGTAATTTGAAATATTTTAACTAATCTAGGGCTGTAACTAATGATTATTTTGGTAATCAAGTAATCTACTGATTATTTTGACAATTGAGTAATCTGATATTTTTAGTAACACAAACCGACCTAAGAGAAAACTTATAAATTTACTATTTATACATAAACTAACGATGAGGCAATAATAACTGGCTCAAATAAAATATCAAAACCAAGTAACTGCATGGTTTTATTGCACAACACTGTTAAAATACATAATGTTATATGCTTATACATAATATGAACATAACCAACTTAAGTACATTATGTATTATAACAAATACCTGCAGAGGGCGCCAACGGCCTGGTGACGTTTCACTTTATAGCGTGATTAAACAACGTTTAAATCCATTTAATTTTAATATTTGGCCACATGCAAACTCAGAAACTTTTATTTTGAAATCACGATGTACAGTAAATGGCATATTTAGAAATAGGTTGATGTATTCTCCTGTGTTGGCAAAGGTTTATAAATGTGAGTGGTTTATAAATAGTGTGATAATGCACTAGGGCTGCACGATATATCGTTTCATATCGATGTGCGCATCCGCAATAGTCACATCGCAGGATGTGCGATGTTTAGTAGGCCTATACTTTTCGTTATATATATACTGATTGTTTTCTTTGCTCACACACAGACACTGCATCTACACCAGACGCGACAGCTGTACAGAGATATCCATTTTTAAATAAATTTAGTAGCAGAGCTACTGCAAGATTTCAGTGCTGGAGATCCATTTATCCTTTGCTGAAACTTCCACGTCGTCGAGGAGCGCGCTGATCACGGTTGCAAGCTCCAGAGCGCTTTGGAAAGAAGGAGAAAGCAGCGCGGCTGGCGTTTTTAGCCACGACATGTGAACGGCCTATGGCCCCAAAGTCTGTCTACACTGGACGCGACAAAGCTACTGTTACTAATCATTTGAACTTTTGTGTCAGTACGTCATAAATGGAGCGAGGCATCAGTTAGAGCGGGGATTTAGAGCGGGATTAGAGCGGGAATCTGTCGCGCCGCGCATGCATCCAGTGTAGACAGACAGCATCTCTGATGATGGGTTCTACAGTATTTTGTGGCGTCGCGCGCGTCAGGCGTAGACAAGGTAAGAGCCACGCAGATGCTATGGTTGTAATTTGTTTATTTTCTTTGCTGATTTACTCACCTATAAAATCACCCCAATCATTGATTTTTTTTTACAAATAGAGATTAAAATCATCTGGTGATTTTTTTTTTTTATAATCGCAATATATATTGCAGAAAAACAAAATATCGCAATGTGAGTTTTTTCCAATATCGTGCAGCCCTATAATGCACACAGTTTTCCCAGATGACCGTTAACTCAAATTCACAGCATATACAGAGGAAGAGTTTAGCCCTTTCACACATACGGTCTTTACTGGTAACGTTAAATTACCGGTAAGTTACCATTAAGAGATCATGTGTGAACAGGACCTTTTCAAAAATCCCGGTAATTATATTCTGGCAATCATATCGTTCTTATGAAGATGACATGATTACTCTGAGCTGTTTACAAAGCTCCGCTGCTTTCTAGTTTTTCCACGTTTTTTACAGTCTATGGTGAATATGCGCTAGATGGACATCTTTGACCATCGCGCCTCGCAGCTTTTTGTCGCACTTCTCCATTAATCAGGGCTCTGCTACTGGATACTATTATGTGCGTCTCGTGTTTATAAGAGCAAAAAATTCTGATTGGCTAGTAATGTTAGTTTAGTTGAGATTGAAAGCTGTGCTCCTCTCATACCAATGGTAGGCGAACTCATGGACTCGAAAGTGATATCAACAAGTTTTTTATTTAAATGTAGGATTTTTTTTTTGCCGCAGCACGCCGGAGATCCAGCACGGTGCCGGAGAACTTTAAGCCCTGTTCACTACATTTGAAGGACAAATATTGTACTTTTCACTCCTCTACATTTCTATCAAGGTCTTCGAAGTAGAAAGTCGTTACTATGTAGCAGCTTCAGTGGGTGTTTTTCTTCTTCTCTAAAACGTGACTTTCTTTATTTGTTTCAGACAGTTTATCAGTAATCATGGGCTACATGAAGTGAATTCCCAGTATTTTTGTGAGCACTGACCAGTTGCAAATGTGATATTTATTTACAACAATTTAATAATAATAAGTTAATAATGTGGTATATATTAGACACAATATTGTCTGATTTTTCTAAATCGTGTAAGTGAAAATATTAGCTATAAAAGCCACGGAAGAACTGTTGTGCGTCTCCTAATAAAACACAGTATAAGTGTTGGACTTGAAGCAGCACTGCAGATCGTTCTGTGTGTGACATCAAAGTACAGCGAGAGCGATTAGACAGCATTTTTACATTTTTTGTTTTGATGTCAAATAAGTCTTGCTGTTTTGCTTTTTTGTTAAAGCAGTGTTGCTGTTGTAAAGTTATACAGCTACAGTTGTGTTGCTGGGTTTTAAAGCAGGTTTTTCTTCCTTATCACTCTGTATTTACAGGATTTCACTGTTCAATCTGTTCAAATGTGGATGAATGGCTACACATAGATGTGTGCACACACTGCCAGTGCTGTGTGAGATCACTACCGTCCTGCTTTTGTGGGGGTGTGTAGGGGCAGTGTTTCCCCTGCCATTATCTTAGGGGGGGGCGGCCCGCCCTCCCAACGGCACCCCCCGCCCCCCCTTGAAGCTCAAGTTCATTTTATTAATTTTATTTTCTCTATAGAGCCAGATCACAACAGAAGTCATTTAAAGTTACCTTTCCTATAGAACAGGTCTATACCTTGTCCTTTTATTAAACAAACTAAATAGCCTTATGTTATTTGTCTTATTTACACGACGGCATGCTATTTCTGTCTCTAACGTTACATTACATTCACGCGCTCTGTATGCACAGCGGAGTTCTGCTCCGATGCACACACACACACACACACAAACGTACGCGCACACACAAGTGAGCCCACTCCCACTAGTATTTGTAAATATTAAACCGCAAAACGACTATGTAAATATGACTTCTGTCTGTCTCTGTGTTAATGTATGGCACATTTGCTACTCATACAGAAGCGCGTGAGGCTTGCGGTGATATTAACGTATGCCGCCTCACTAAATGAGGACATAAATACATGAACAACATCTCCAGAACTGCTCAGAGAGTCACTTCATGAACATTTGATTTGAGTAAAACTATCCTCATATCATATACACACAGAAATGTAAAAGGTATTCACGGCAACCCGTCAAAATAAAAGTTTGGGTTTCAATTGTAGACATTGCAGCAGAAATATATTCCTATTGATCAGTAGAATAATAGCCTACTAAAATGATTAAAACCTTATTTTTAAGGAATAATCATAAAATATGTCTTCAATGTTTTAATTGTAATATTAAATCCCCTTTATTTTCCAAAAAAATAAGATTTGTTTAATTTTCATTAATTAAAAGATAAATTAAATGAATGTTTTTATGCTGAAAAAAAAAACGGAACACCCCCCCTCGCCCCGCCCCCCAAAGCCATAAACCTAGGGGAAACACTGTAGGGGTGCTACATATATATATTTTTTCCCATAGGTTTTAACAGTCTAAAACCTCTTTATTCCAAAGATACTACAAGCTAGTCAGTGTATTCAGTAGGTGTAATGTATTGTAAGTTGATTCTGAGGTATTGCAAGTATTACATACAACAATAAAACAGTGCATTGACATAAAAAAGAATTTACTTTTGGTACTTAAGTACTTTTAAAAGCAAGTACTTCTATACTTTTACTTAAGTAAAAATCTGTTCACTTGTACTGGAGTAATATTTGACCAGCAGTATCTGTACTTTCACTCAAGTTGTGTACTTTGTCCGCCTCTGCCAATATACTCAAACTGTAATGAATATTAAAATCATGAAACTCTAGATGGTGCAGGCTGATGGATTCTTTACACGCAATCTGTTAGCAATCGCATCATTTATATGGCACAAACCGACTGGCTTCTGATGATTCTGCAGACCACGAGATTGCTCAACATTTAAATAGTCTGGTTCAGTGCTATTAGCTGGTTCTCTGTGGCGCGCTATAGTACCTCTGAAACCCTCCACCTCCCCCAGCTCCACCTGCACAGATCTACTGATTTACATACACCTCTGTTAATATGCTAAATCTATTCTGAGAGCCGTCACGATTGAAATGCCAATGGGATCTGATATGATCAGCAAAATAATAAAGAAATTAAAGCACTAACAAAACAAAATCAAAAATGTTGTGATGTGTCAAATCGTTCGTAAAATTGGGTATCATTCGACTTAGTATGTTGCTCCGAATCTAAATAGACCAGTCTTGTGATTTTTGGCCAAACTGTTTAGAAGTTATAAGCAAAAATAGCATTTTTCATATTTCCTGAGCACTAGGTGGCGCTGCAGCGAAACTGTGCAAGTAACCTCAGGTCATGGTTATCATAACACACCAAGTTTGGTCTGAATATGACAAAGTGTTGGAGAGGTACAGCCTCATGTCCAGTTTGGTGAGCTTTTCATCAAATTTGTTTTGTCGATTTCGAGAACGAATGGGTTTTTCAAAAAGCTTTTGATAACTTTTTGGCAAGATGGTCTGAAGATGATCGGTGTCAATTTTGGTGAAAATCGAATGAACTGTCCAGGACGAGTTCGAAAAAGTAGGTTTTTCGAAGTATTAATTATAGCGGAAATGCATATTTTCCCATTTCTTCATTATATATTTTGTTGAATGCATCTTCAGGCTTGTGGCTTGTTAAAGCCTGATCTTAGATGCTGCTTTTATGCCTGAATCTGATTTTGTTCCTCTTGACTAAAATGCAGTTCAACAGTTACCCCATTAAGTAATTAGTAAATAATATAAATACATGATTTCTCAACTTTTATTTAGTCAAGTTTAAAAGCTTTCAGTACATATTGCCATAATACCTACTAAAATCCAGTAAAATCCATTGCCTGCATTTGTGATGAAACATCTGGTTTAAAATCAGTATAATATTTAAAACTGGCTTCTCCATATGCAACTCCTTTACTAACATGTACTGATTTAACATGTTCAATGATACGTATTTGGCTAACACATAAGAGGTCATTCAATACTATTAGATCAAATGTCATCACCAGAAATATTACATTCTCTTATATATATATATATATATATATATATATATATATATATATATATATAACAGTATCTTTAGCAGATGCCGTCAGAAGACATCTGGTTCATCAACCAGTTAACAAACCTGTATTAACCAAAAGCCTGAGAGGTTGACAGAGGAAAAGCGGAAAACAAAGTGATAATTATAAAAAAATTATAATCAATGTTGAAAACACACCTTTACTATACAGTTGCCCCTAGCTGTTGGGACATTGTTCAGTGATGGATATTGTCGTGTCTTGTGTCTGTTTTTGATTAATTGCGTATATGTAAAGCACTTTGGTCGACTGGTGTTGTTTTTAAATGTGCTATATAATTAAATGTTGATTTGAAAAATCAACGACTTCGTCTAAACAGCACAAATCCAACAAGTGGTGTTATAAAAATCTGATTCATATGAACTTCCAATAAAACACTGAAATTGTGATATTCCATCTTATCTGTAAAGACAAATATTCCAGGAATGGCCACAATTATGAGATTAAACAACAATAGCAAGCCCTGCAAAAGCAAGGAAAACAACAATGGAAAATATATATATATATACACAGGTGCTGGTCATATAATTAGAATATCATCAAAAAGTTGATTTATTTCACTAATTCCATTCAAAAAGTGAAACTTGTATAATGTATATTCATTCCACACAGACTGATATATTTCAAGTGTTTATTTCTTTTAATTTTGATGATTATAACTGACAACTAATGAAAACCCCAAATTCAGTATCTCAGAAAATTAGAATATTACTTAAGACCAATAGAAGACCATTACTCAAGACCAACTGAAAAGTATGAACATGAAAAGTATGAGCATGTACAGCACTCAATACTTAGTTGGGGCTCCTTTTGCCTGAATTACTGCAGCAATGCGGCGTGGCATGGAGTCGATCAGTCTGTGGCACTGCTCAGGTGTTATGAGAGCCCAGGTTGCTCTGATAGTGGCCTTCAGCTCTTCTGCATTGTTGGGTCTGGCATATCGCATCTTCCTCTTCACAATACCCCATAGATTTTCTATGGGGTTAAGGTCAGGCGAGTTTGCTGGCCAATTAAGAACAGGGATACCATGGTCCTTAAACCAGGTACTGGTAGCTTTGGCACTGTGTGCAGGTGCCAAGTCCTGTTGGAAAATGAAATCTGCATCTCCGTAAAGTTGGTCAGCAGCAGGAAGCATGAAGTGCTCTAAAACTTCCTGGTATACGGCTGTGTTGACCTTGGACCTCAGAAAACACAGTGGACCAACACCAGCAGATGACATGGCACCCCAAACCATCACTGACTGTGGAAACTTTACACTGGACCTCAAGCAACGTGGATTCTGTGCCTCTCCTCTCTTCCTCCAGACTCTGGGACCCTGATTTCCAAAGGAAATGCAAAATTTACTTTCATCAGAGAACATAACTTTGGACCACTCAGCAGCAGTCCAGGCGAGACGCTTCTGACGCTGTCTGTTGTTCAAGAGTGGCTTGACACAGGTAATGCGACAGCTGAAACCCATGTCTTGCATACGTCTGTGCGTAGTGGTTCTTGAAGCACTGACTCCAGCTGCAGTCCACTCTTTGTGAATCTCCCCCACATTTTTGAATGGGTTTTGTTTCACAATCCTCTCCAGGGTGCGGTTATCACTATTGCTTGTACACTTTTTTCTACCACATCTTTTCCTTCCCTTCGCCTCTCTATTAATGTGCTTGGACACAGAGCTCTGTGAACAGCCAGCCTCTTTTGCAATGACCTTTTGTGTCTTGCCCTCCTTGTGCAAGGTGTCAATGGTCATCTTTTGGACAACTGTCAAGTCAGCAGTCTTCCCCATGATTGTGTAGCCTACAGAACTAGACTGAGAGACCATTTAAAGGCCTTTGCAGGTGTTTTGAGTTAATTAGCTGATTAGAGTGTGGCACCAGGTGTCTTCAATATTGAACCTTTTCACAATATTCTAATTTTCTGAGATACTGAATTTGGGGTTTTCATTAGTTGTCACTTATAATCATCAAAATTAAAAGAAATAAACACTTGAAATATATCAGTCTGTGTGGAATGAATGTATACATTATACAAGTTTCACTTTTTGAATGGAATTAGTGAAATAAATCAACTTTTTGATGATATTCTAATTATATGACCAGCACCTGTATATATATATATAGTCGCGTGACAGCTGGGTTTTTAGTTGGTGGCACTACAAATAAAGTGAAACTTTGAATGATTTTCTGTATTTCTAATAGACCCTTTTCACATTTCCAGGGTTTTGCAGCATAAGTCGTCATAGTTGGTAAACATTGTCATGTATGATGTGTGGTAATAATGGAGTGAACACTGTGAGGCGTTGCATCTACATCTTGATTACTGGACAGACATGAGGAAAGCCAGTTCAGTTCAACCATACGTGATCTCCTTGTCATCAATACATCACACGGTGTTAGATGTTATTAATATGATAAACGATGGATCAGTTGAAGCACTTGGGAGGGAAACCTCGAAGAAGTCGGAAAAAATAAAGCGTGCCACTATTCTGCACGTCGCAGGAGACGATGCAACCAAGGTATTCAACACATTTACATTTGATGGCGACGACTTTGAGGTATTATAAGAGCTATTTGCCAAATACTGCAAACCACAAAAAACCTGACATACCTCAGACATTTATTCTTCACAAGAGCACAACGCCAAACAGAGTCTGTTGACGCTTATGTGACGGACTTAAAAAATAAAGCGAAGGATTGTGAATTTGGAGAGGTTATGAAGTCACTGATAAGGGACCGTATTGTTCATGCTATCACAAATAACCAAATTAAAGGCAGGTTGAGACAGGGACCCGATTAAACCCTCCAAAGAGCCGTTTTTGCCGTGCCAGTGAAGTGAGTCAAAACCGATTAAAATCACTGCAAAAAGAATATGAAAAAGGAAAAAGAATGTGTTCAGCCAAAGAAAGATAAGTCAGCAGCAGAATGAACAAGATGTGGATATAAGCACGAACCAAAAAATGGACAGATATTCAAAGCCTGTCACAAAAAGAATCATTTTGCAAAGAAGTGCATGAGACAAACAGAGAAACAACACAGAATCGATCAAGATGATGACAAGTTCTTTGGATCCATTAAGATGAAAGAATCTGAACTGAGCCAAATTAATAAGAAGGATGAAAAAGAGAGAACTACAAACTGGAGTGAAACAGTGGACTCCGGGTACACCTAACCCTAACCCTTACCTCCAGGTAAACCCAGAAACTGATTGTAAAGTTAGACACAGGTGCAGACTGTAATGTCATATCACGCGTGATCTGAAAGCATTGAAGATTGACATAAACGACATGAGAACATCACGATGTAATATTCAGGCCACAAGATGTCTCCCTTAGATAAGCAAAGCATTGAATGCCAATACAAACACAAGCTGTAGAGGAGCAAAAAGCTCGTGAGTTCTGGGCAGAGCATCATGCAACACATTGGGTGTAATTAAAAGAAAGTATGAAATAAAAGGATATAACTCGACAGATATTCTGAGTGAATTTGAGGATTTATTTACAGGACTGGGTTGTGTAACGGGAGACAAAGCCAGTGATTCATCCTCCCAGGAAAGATCCAGTGGCCCTGAAAAAGACACTGAAAGAGAACTGAAATGTATTAAGAGATAAAACAGAACGGGTAAACTGTATGGTGACCATAATAAAACCCAACAAGATTAGTTTCTGCATAGGCTCTCAAGCAGTGTTAATTTCGTTGTAACGAAGACGACGACGAAAAATAATCCTCAATGAACTTTTTTTCTGTGACTAAGACGAGACGTTGAGAGCTAAAACTAATATCTGATGATAAAAACTATGACGAAATGTCTCGT
Organism: Aspiorhynchus laticeps; assembly: GCA_023376895.1. Classification (NCBI taxonomy): domain Eukaryota; kingdom Metazoa; phylum Chordata; class Actinopteri; order Cypriniformes; family Cyprinidae; genus Aspiorhynchus; species Aspiorhynchus laticeps. The sequence continues at coordinate 1,706,452 of CM041802.1, read as the reverse complement.
TAACAAGACGAGACGGGACTAAAATGTTATTTGAGGACTACCAGACATTCAAAACACATCCTATAGACTAAATTAACTGTCTTGTGTTTCCAAATGTGTGTCTCTGTCATTGGATTGCAATCAGATGAGGGGTGTTTGTATATCTAGTGTCAGTATGACAGCCGCAGCGGACAGAAAGGCTACCAAAACATGAACTAGTGATCTGAAACAATGTCCTCAGCACCCGAAGGGTTAGGGACTGGGTGACCAGACGTCACGGTTTTCCCGGGAGTCACAATTCGTTGTCGAATAACTTAGTTTATGAAGGCGGGATAGTCGGAATCATGCTGATATAAGTGCTCTCTCTCTCTCTCTCTCTGTCTCTCTCTCTCTCTGTCTCTCTCTCTCTCTCTCTGTCTGTCTCTCTCTCTCTCGCTCTCTCTCTCTCTCTCTGTCTCTCTCGCTCTCTCTCTCTGTCTCTCTCGCTCTCTCTCTCTCTGTCTCGCTCGCTCTCTCTGTCTCTCTCTCTCTCTCTCTCTCGCTCGCTCGCTCTCTGTCTCTCTCGCTCTCTATGTCTCGCTCTCTATGTCTCTGTCTCTCTCTCTCTCTCTCTCTCTCCACTTCTTCAGTTCATACCGCGCACACGATCAGTTCTCAGCGCTCAAATACACACACAGCAGTCCATATGTCCGTAGAGTATCTCATGTACAGTCGGTTATGGATTAAATGAGCGTATAACAGGTGAAAACTCAATGCGTACCAGTATTACATGCATACCTTCCGTCTTAAAGGGACAGCGTTCCTAAATAAATACCTATCTGTGTCATCAATGTTAACCAACAAAAGATGTTAAATAAATGTACACTTGTTAAGTAAACCTACTGTATCTGAAAAATGAGTTTAATTTGTATTTCTACCAAAAAAAAAATTAATTCCAGTTTTTCCAAATTCAATCCTTGATTCAAATTTCTCATAAGCTTAATTGATTTGGTCTAAAGAGAGAAGAATGAATGACTATTTTTGTTTGAATACTACATATAAAGTAGCTACCGGAATAAATGTTGGTAACTGCAGTTTGACTAAAAGTTGACAAAAATGCAATGACTTTACGTCGACTAAGACTAAAATGACTCAAATGTGACTAAGACTATTAAGCATTTTCGTCTCAAGATAAAGACTAAGACTAAATCAAAAATGCCTGCCAAAATTAACACTGTTGCTGAATAGTGTTGAACTGCGTCGTATTCTTCATGTGATTAGTTTGAGCGGCGTCCTCTACTGTACAGACGTGAATATACATTTCCTTCAGTCTGAGCCGGATTCACTTCACTTTTGGTGTGAAAGGGTTTTTAAATTTTTAAAACAAGTACTTTTTATATTAAAAACAAACAAGCAAACCCTGCCCAGATTTAAAAAGCAACTCAAAAATAACGTAACGCATTTCTTTCCATAAAAAGTAACTAAGTAACGTAATTACCGTATTGACCCGAATATAAGACGGTGTTTTTTTCTTGGTAATGCATCTGAAGAAACGTGGTCGTCTTATATTCGGGTTCTAGACTTTGACGTGTCAATAACACACACATGACAATAGGTGGCGCCAAACACGCATAAAACCAGTGTCGTGAAATATGTAATATATGTGTGTTGTAAAGATCACGAGTGAAAACAGAAGAACAAGAAAAGCTTACAGAGTCGTGACTGTAGCCTGATGAGAACAAACTTCATCTGTAAGTGATTTTAAAACATAAGACAGTATGCAGATTTGAAGACTACAATAAGATTTCACTTCTACTGATAATAACATTTTGGTAGCTGCTATGAGATGGATAGCCTAAATGTTATATAATTCAGATGGGCTACCTGTTATTGTTATGGTTTATCACAAAGTGTATATTTTTAAATGTCATTGTTGGTACATTTTACCATATTTACCATACTTTCAAAACAAAAATTAAAATACGAAAAATATGCAATATGAACATAATTTAAGAAAAAAATGTGTTTTACAGAGAGAGAGAAAAAAACAAAAGGTACATCTGGAAAAAGGGGGGTCGTCTTATATTCGGGTCAATACGGTAGTTGTATTACAATATTGTAATGCATTACTTTTAAAAGTAGCTTTCCCCAACACTTAGGGCTGGGCGATATGGCCAAAAAAATGATCACGATAATTTTTTTCATATCAGTCGATATCGATAATTATCACGATAAATGTCAAATCTTTATTTCTTTCAAGTTTAAACCCAGAATTTTTCTCCAAAGTGAAATTTGTAGAAACCAGACCATTAATTGTCCTTAACAAAATAAATATTTAACTAGAAAAATACATTTCTTAGTTGCTGCATGTTCTAATGAGTGATATCGTTTCAAATCAAGAAACAGGTTCGGGTTGCCTGATAATATTAATAATTCACTTTGTTCTCTTAGAAATGCACATTTGATAGTAGCTTGAGTTAGGATGCAGAGGTACATTTTTGCTCATTTTTAAAATCAGTAACATCTGTAAAAATTGTACCAACCTCAGTTTTATATGGTTATATTTATTCTGACCAAGTGTTTTTTTTTTTATTATTTAAGCATTGGTCTCCCATAGTAGCATACATTTAAATCATGATAAACACAGTTAAAACCACACATATAGCACCTCAATACCATGGTAAATATATAACTATATGGTTTTTAGGAGCCTATTTGTATGAAAAACAGTCTAAAAACATTCAGTATAAATGCACACATGCTATAGCTTAACCACACATACTTACTATAATTATATACCATTACTCCTGTAATAAAATTCAGTGTGAATATCCCACATTTCTGCCACAATACCATGGTGCAGTGAGTGTTACTACAGTAAATCCATGGTAAATGATGGCGATGTGTAGACTGAAAAGCCTTCTGACTGTCTTGTTACACACAGTGTTTCTCCTGTTTGGCTATAAACTAGTTTAAATCACGGAGTCATTTGTGTTCATCGCTGAATGCAAGCGCTTCACACTGGATCTCACAGCGCTGTTTAGTGCTCACGTGACCGAGTGCATCAGCTCTAGTGAGCTCGCGCCGCGCGGCAGTTTGACTTTGATCCGAGCGGATAAACGCTCCGTGTGGTGCGATTCAAATGAGTCGCGCTGTTTTGTTCCGCTTTTGGCGCATAAACATTATATCGAACATTTATCGAACTCTTCATATCGTTTTATCGAGGAAAATTATATCGCAATAATTATCATTATCGAATTATCGCCCAGCCCTACCAGCACTGATGACGGCACGGTTTTACACCCTGATTGGTGTGTAATGTAGAACACAGCCTACTACACCTGTCTTACTGAGCTTGGTGTGACTGTGACACATGATTGAACCTCATTTATTCGTTAATGAGTTTCTTTCTGTGGTTAAGCAGTGAAAACAGGGGATGATCTTTCTGAGGAAAGACATGAAAAGATGTTCAAAGGGGCTGAATTTTGATCAGATTCATGAGTTTTGGAGAGGTATCCAAGGCAACAATCTCAAGAAGGGCAATATGAAGCTTCATCTACCTCATACTGACAGTGTCATTTGCACACAACACTTTCTGTATCTTGATATCTTATCATATTTTATTTATTCTTTTTGTGATTGCTGCTTATGTCACCATGTTCTACCTGTTTGCACATCCCCCCCCCCCGGTTCAGTCATGCTTATCTTAATATTTAATTCTACAGCATACTGTCATGCACATTCTCTTATACTCTATATTTTATATTCTGTGCTTTATATCTTATTTGTTATTCATTTTATTTTATGCATACTTCCCTTGTTGTATTCTACAATATTTGCACTGTCCATGGAGCGGACCTGATTCACATTTCACTGCTGGTTATACAATCTCTGTATAGTCGTGTATGTGACAAATGAAACTTGAAACTTGTTGAGATGAAATTAAAGACACATTTGTTCTGCTGATGATGGTGACGTGTGGCTGCGATCGCAGAGAGCAGTTATGATGTGTCTGTATCAGCAGCTTGAGTATCAAGCTCTCAAATTGTGTTTTAACAGTCGAGGATGAATCATCTTACGTGGAGACTCACTTAAACACAGTTTAGAAAGCGCCGGTCAGCAAAGGTGAAATACACGGGGACAGTCTCTTCAATGGAGCAAGCTTTATCCTTGATCTCAGAGCTTTATTGAAAACATCAGTGTCTGAGATTCTGTATGCGGTCGATTTAACCATGGTACACTTTGTTCAAGTCCACGTGTTTACACTACTGCTGATAGATGAAGGTGTATTCAGATCGACTGAACATGCAAAGCGGTGTGGATATCAATAACGGCTGCTCAAACTCTATGAGATCTGAGGAAATGTCTGCAAACGTCTGTCTGTGTGCATTTAAAACAAAGCCAACAGCGCTGCAATGACAAGCTTCAAGTTATACGCAGAGTTCAAATTAAGAGGCAGACCATCAGGGCCGTTTATAGCCAATCTGACGCCCTAGGCGAAATCCCTATCCCCCCCCCCCCACACACAATTATATATATTATTTTTATTTTATTTTCAGACACCAGTTTCTTGTCACATTCAATTGGTTGTCATAGTAACGGCACTAATTTGTGGAGATTGAGTTCCACAAATCTGAATGCATTATTTGTAAATTGACTTAAGATAAACATTTTTGCACAATTTATTATCTGTAATATCATTGTTGCCACTAGATGCCTGTATAGCCCTATGTAACAATCCCTAGTAGCTAATTTACACATTAATCACACATAAATTAATTTTATCTATCAATGGCTACTGTTTTTTGTTCAATTGTTTTGTTGTTGTTGTTGCCTGAAACATTGATTTAAAGTGTCAGTTATTGCATTATTATTTCAGTCAAACCTATAAACGCCTTTGTTGCCCCAAACTACATATAAAAGCCTGAGCAGTGGCATAAAAGTAATCAATGCAGCTACTTAATCCTTTGCTACTCATTAGTGAACTTCCCCTTTAAATAACGTGACGCTTCTCCCATTAAGTGCTGTTAGAAGTGAACGAATTGATCAGCATTTCGACACCTCCATAAAGATGTATTAAACTCGACAAAGCGGTTTAATAAAGGATGTATTGATCTCGTGAATTAGCGAATTTTACTACACCAATATTTTTTAATTGGCTGTTAAATTTTATATGGGAATATTACATGACACGCTGATCCTTTAACAATGCATTGGAGCAAAAACACACATCTTTTGGAGGCAGCAATTGACAGCGCTCTGATTCAATGGCATACAGGCATCGTCAGATTGACAGAACTCTAGCTCAATGATGTGGGGGATCCAGAGGGGGCGGCAATCATATTTCAGCGTGACCGTGCCACTCTTTATCACAACCCTGCTAAAATGTAGTGCCAGTACGTGCGCTCATTGGCGCCCCTCCAGCTGGTGGCGCTCTAGGCGACCGCCTAGCTCGCCTATGCCTAGAAACAGTACTGCAGACCAGTTCCAGCCCCTCTAAAACCCTGGGTCAGATCCAGAGCCGGTGCCAGTCAGGAACTGGCTGTGCTTCTCCACAGATAAACAAAGCCCGGATGGGTGCCTAAAACCGGGCACAAACAATCAGATTTGTTCCTAAAGTGAGAAAACATTCTCATGCATGTGTACAAGAGCATGTGTAAAATGTCAAGATAAACAGACATTTAAGATTATTATACGTGCAAATAAGCTGATAATTATGTCACTGAAATACATACATGTTATAATATACTATGCACTAGAAATTTCATCATTGTCTGATGACTGCACTATTTCTCGTCAGATTTTGACCAAACAAGGGTTTTCATCAAGGAGGACTGTTAAAGAACATGAGAGGCAGGGGCGTTATGCACTCATTATTTTTGAGGGGGCATGAGTTGGGGGTGTGTGTGGGGGGGGGGGTCATGTGACACAGCAGCCACAACAGCACTTATGTTTTGTTTATTTTTTCCTTTTTATTTGAAACATTCCCAAACGCATTAACTATATCATGAAATATCTCGATTCTCACCTTTATAGATTATGTTGATCTATGGTGGGCGATGGTCAAAGTAGCCTAATAATCAGGGCCGGATTTACGCACAGGCATTCTAGGCACGTGCCTATGCTCGCTCGTCCAGGGGGGGCCTAAACACAGTGAAGAGATATATAATATTTTTTGTTATGGCTATCTACAACACTAAAAGAACCAAAACCCCAGAAGACATTGAGGAAATAAATATAACAAGTAATGAATGGTAAAAAATGACAACTATTTCCATGTTTTCCAGCTGTTTATGTACTGAAATCACGCTTTCTTTCTCCCGTTCTCTCCTACAGACGCACACACACACAGACACGCACTCGCGTACAAACACGGACAGAAACTTGTCAGCGCTGCCCCGCGAATTTATCAATTAAATAGTTTCGCTCCATGACATTTCTCAGTAGTGAGGTTCTTGAAGCAGTTCAACTTAAAGATTCGCTATTAGTAGACTCTGCTGAGAGACACACAGACACTGGTATTCACATGCTCTCTCTCTCTACACACAGAAAATAAGGGTTTAAAATTGTACCTTTTGAGGTACAACAGCTTGTCCCTGGAGCAGTACCCTTAAAAGGACATATTTGTACGTTTTTTACTCCTGATAGGTACATATTAGTATCTTAAGGGTATGTATTACTACTCTAAGGTACTAATATGTACCTATTGGGGTCCTTTTAAGGGTACTGCTCCAGCTGTTGTACCCAAAAAGGTAAAATTTTAAACCCTTATTTTCTGTGTAATAACTGCATTAGCCTGCATATCAATGGCTCAAGCCTCTGTTATTAGCTCTAAAATGACGTTTTGGAATTTGCAACGGTTTCTGAGGTGCGTAAGAAATGAGTTCAGCACACACGAGACGGAAACGTGACAAATGTCTTGAAATAAATCATCTGAACAATGTCTTGAGGTGTGGTCGTGACTCCAGGCCGTTAAAATTATTAGAGAAATAATGCACTCCCGACGTGGCCACGACGCCGGAGCCGTAACGGAACGGTCTTTCTCCGTTCTCAAACTAATTTAGAACTTTATTGACTGAACATAAGCGCTTATTGCGATAGAAAACACTGATTACGAAATATTTTTGTTTGCTGGGGTGGTTATATATTAATAGGGAAGGGGGGGCCCAAAAAATGTCACGATAAGAGGTAAATCCAGCCCTGATAATAATGTAAACTATTAATAAAAACCTGTCTGTTTATGGGTGTCATGACATAAAATAATTTTAATACGACTGACTTTATATTTTATATGAATTTAACATTGGAAGTTAATGAGAATAAAAAAATTAATCATAACAATAATAATCAGAACACTTTCATTTACATTATCAAAGAACATTTTCACTGACAGTCTAGTTCAAGCGCTCTCAAAAACTCCCATTAAAATCACTGAAGCTGTTTACACTGTGAAATTAATATCTTATAGATTCGTACACATTTGCACTGTTGTTTCTGAAAGAGGTATTCAGTCAGTGAGCGAGTGAAGAAAACACCGGTGTTTCAGCGATGACTCATCTGAACGCCTCTGATTGGTCACTGCATTCATAAGCTCAACAGACTCGTGTGTGATTGGTTATAATGCGCAGCGCTGAAACACGCGTCTGGCTCAGCGAACACAGATTTGAGTTTAGCAGCTGATGATATGATGCGCTGAACGATCTAATCACGCTGATGTGATTGTATTAAATATAGAAAATATTAATCGGCTATATTTTGTCTTTTGGCACGTGGACATGAGCCTCTGATGAGAGGTGATGCATCTGAGCAAACAGACACATCTGAAACATTTACAAACAACAAATATGAATTATTTGATAAATAAAGTATATAACTTATGAGTGATAAGGATGCATTTGACCATTTGAATCGCAATACAGTGACCTGTAATTCATGAATAAAGAGTGAATCTGTAGTTTCCAATAAAACTGAGCGATATTTAGGTAAACACTGAACCAAACTACTACTAGATTAGTCTTAATGTACTTTATGTCAAATCATATCTCTTTTTATGACTGCTGTCATTAGCCAGATCGATGGAGGATGACTGTATACATAATAATGCTATGATTCAGATTTTGTTACACTGCAAACACCACATTTTGTGTTTAGAAATGATCGTTCAGTCGAAATAAACGTGTTAAAAGTGAATGAATATTACATTGTGAGGTGAGGTAATTGTTCCGACATCTTTCATAAACACATAACGTTATATTACAGTACTCACCCGTGTGTCAGGCGGTAAAATCGCATATTTTCACCAAAAATCACCGTTAATTCGCATCATAACGGTACATTTCCTTCAATAAACAGGATCGTCGTGTTCCTGTGTGCTCTCTGAAGAAATAAAACTCGCGCCTTTTAGTGTTTACGTCAGGACGTACATGCTGCGTGAACCACGTTCATATTTCAAATATTAACACCTGACACTAACAAACTCCTGACGCTCTTGTTTTTGAATGATATTAGTATTAATTTTAAAACAAAACAACGGGAATGAAACGCGCGCTGTTCCAAAAAAAAAAAAAAAGAATAATAAAAAAAGCGCGCAGCGCGAGTGTGACGTCACAGCGCGGCGGCTATATAAAGCCCTGCTCAAGATTCTAACGGCAGACGCGGATCTGCTTGAGTGAGTGATTCCACTGACTTAAACTCTTTAGATTCACGGTTTACAGACAGTCTCTTCAGACTATTCACACTTTACACACATCAGATTTGGTCATAATCAGACATGTCTACAACAGCGGAGCATGTGGCTCGAGCCGCCTGGGCTTCGAAAGCGTCGAGCGTGGAAAGAATCGATCTGAGCGATGAAATGAAGAACAGCAGCCCAGCAGGTGACATGAACTCAACAGAAGACATCTCTGTAGAGTTATTTAGCTTCGCTCGGTCTGACCGCAGTGTTTGACCTCTTTGACAAGAACATCGAGCTTTCCAGCAATATTCATTTAGATACAGTAATACTTACAGTAATTAATACAGTAAGGCCCTGATCAGACAGTGTTTTTTGTAGTGAGAGGCGCCTTTTTTAATTGTTTTCTATGCTGTTTATGCTCCACGGGCGCTTCGCGTATTTGCAGGAGCGCTCTGAGCAGGTTTTCTCAGCAAAACCTGATCAAATGCTGCTCAAAACTAGCCCAAAAGTAGCCCAATTGCTTTTAAGGGGGATCCCCTGGTAAAAATCGTATTCCGGGGGTAAAATAAACATTATTTGGCGGGGTTCCCCTGGTAAAAGTCGCATTCCAGGGGCTAAATATCACATTATTGGGGTCGCCTCAACCCGCGGCACATGAAAAACATCCCGCGGAAAGAGTGTTAAAGTAGCCCAATTCCACGGGAAAACCGCGGACCTGGCAACACTGGCTCTGAGCGCCTGAAGTTGAAAAAAAGCAACTGAGCGGAAAAGCACCGACGTCATTCGCGTTTTTGTCCATCGTCCAATCGACTGAATGGAGAGGCGGGCCTTCCGTTGTGGTGACGAAAGTTTACCGTTGATTAGAAAGTCCGGAGACTGCACTGATGGAGGAGAAACTTGTGGTGTATGTCGCGGGTTACCCGGAGCTGTATTTTTTTTGTTAATATGTCAGTTTACATAACAGCAAAAACCAAAGATTTTAGAGCGCTCGCGCTATAATCCTTTGATTAGACAGGACAGCTGATTTGGTGGTTGCCTAGCAACATAAAAAACATAAACACCTAAAGACCTTTCAGACCTAAAAACACGTTCGGTGTGATCGGGCCTAATACTTTCTTCTTGAGTCAGTTGAACTGTCAGGAGTTTGTTGATCTGGAGTCAGAGGTGCTTGTTTCTAATAGTTTCTCTTCTTTCTTCCGAAGGGAAGCCGGGGAAAGCGGTGCGTGTCTTCTTCCGGAAGCTGTGCGAGGCTGTGAAGCGGCCGGACCGAGTGGTGCGTCTCACAGCACAGACGGACGCTCGTCTGGACGATCCCGAGGTGACGGCTGTCCCGGGTCCGACGGCCGTTCCTGAGCTGCTGTGTCTGCCGGGTCAGGTGTGTGAAGATCCGGAGCCACGTTCCTCCGGGATCAGAGAGCCGACGCTTCTTCCAGATTCATCCGCTCTCAATCTCTGTCGCAGTGAGTCATTAGTACTTTAGCTCATGCGTCTCTAGGAATAATAACTTGATCATCACATCTGTTGTGCTGCTTCCATGTTTAATTGCTGGTTCACATGTAATCTGTGGTCAGAGGTGTTTCTAATGGTTTGCTCTTCACTGGTTTTAGAAGAAGCTCAGAAAGGAATGAAGAGGAGAGCGGTGCGTGTCTTCTCCCGGAGAGCATGTGATGCTGTGAAGCAGCTCTTCTCCTGCTGCGACCCGGACAGAGTCCAGCCTCCTAAAGCAGAGCCGGATCCGGACCCATCCCAGCTCGTTCTGCCGGAGCAAGACCAGGTCTCTGCTGACCTCCAGTCGTCTCCTGAAGAAGAAGGTCCCTCCGAGATCCAGGCCCATGATGCAGTTCTGTCCGGTTTAGAGTCCGGTCCAGTGTCCGGTCCAGTTCCTGGTTCAGTGTCCGGTCCGATGTCCGGTTCAGAGTCTGGTCCAGTGTCCGGTTCAGAGTCTGGTCCAGTGTCCGGTCCAGTTCTTGGTTCAGAGTCCGGTCCAGTGTCCGGCCCAGTGTCGATCGTGTCAGAAACGGCACCGGACACAGTGTTGCCTGATCCAGAAGTCCAGCTGCTTCAAGGTGAGTCATGTAGCTTTGCATCATGTTATTTCTGCTGTTATTTTCTCTTCATCGACGCTTGATCTGCAGTGCATCCGAGACGAAAGAAAGTCTTCAAGACTCTTGATTTGATGCTTCTTCAGCTCTGTCTCAAACATGTCCATCTTCTGTTTCTGTGTGTTTTTCAGGATCCGTCGTGTCTTTGTTTGAAGTGGGACATTTGATCGCTTCAGGGAGCTTCAGCAAGGTCTATGAGGGAACACACATATTCAGCGACACAGTGAAGGTTGCTCTGAAGTGTATCCCCAAGCGCAGAGCGGACCGCTATCTTGATATTGTAAGTTGGCTAAACCTGAAGAATATGGTGTTTTGTGACCTGATGCTGGAGCAGAAGACAGCAAGCTAACGGTTGTTGTGTTTGTCTCTTCTCAGCCTGGTCACTCCAAACCTGTGCTTGCTGAAGTGGCTCTGATGCTCCGGCTGGGAGAAGCTCCCTCGTGCCCCAACATCATGGAGCTACACCAGTGGCTGGAGGACGAGAGCAGCTTCACTCTCATTATGGAGTACCTTGAACCCTGCAGGACCTTGGAGGATTACATCTTGTTCTCCGGCCCCGTCAGTGAAGCACAAGCACGCTTGTTCATGCTTCAGGTGCTTCGAGCGGTCAAACACTGCCACGAGCGTGGAGTTTATCATGGTGATATCCGCTCGAGGAACATCCTGGTGACTCTCCACAGTCTGGAGCTCAAGCTCATCCACTTCCGCTGCGCTCGTCTGATCAGCAGCGAGGGCTTTAACAGCAGCCAATACCAAGGTGAGTCTGGCTGATGATCACGTGATGTTGATGGTGAAGCGTACAGAAGCATTGAAGCTGTGTGTGTCTCACAGGATCAGACGCATACACCCCGCCTGAGGTCCTCGGCCGGTCCGTATTCCACGCCGCAGCAGCAGACGTCTGGGCGCTGGCTGTTCTGCTCTTTGAGATCATTCACAGATATCTGCCCTTCGAAAGCTTTGATGCCATTCAGCACGGCTACCTCCGGATGCATCCCACCTTATCCACAGGTGAACACACAAACAGCTCCACGTTATGCTGTTCTGATGATGTCTACTGTTCATGTTTGATGTGTGGAGACTAACCGCTCTCTCTGAACTCTTCCCAGCGTGCCACGACCTGATTTTCCACTGCTTGAGCCGTAATCCAGCTCACCGGCTGACGCTCCAGCAGCTGGAAGAGCACCGCTGGATGAAAGCCTAGACTGGAAGGAGGCAGGGATCCCGATGTGCATCAGACAGAGCAGAGCTGAGGAGTTTAATGAGTGAGCAGCGGCGTCTCGAGGAGACTCAGGAGCTGCAGGTAAAGTGAAGACTGTGTTCAGATGCACATCAGAGCAGTGTTTGTGTTCACATGCTCTTAACCCACGAACACCTGCAGCTCCGTCAGTGATCGAGCGCTCAAAACACAAAGAACCACAAGAAAACGCTGCTCAATACTTCACAACGCTGCTGTCTGGAGAAATTAGAAAGATCATAAGAAATTCTAAAATTAGACATTCAGAAGTGCATGGAAACATAGTCACATAATTAGTGCTTCACAAATTATTAATGTAAGAAATGTAAAAAAAATACTTTTTAATAATATGTCAGAAAGTAAATGTAGTCAGTCACTAATTAGTGCTTTATTAGTAACATAGAAGTAAAAAATGTAATTAAAAAAAAAAAAACAGTCCACCTTGTTATTAAATTTCAGAAAGTAAATGTAGTCACTAATTGTTGGATTATTAGTTACATTAATGTAAGAAATATATAAAAAAAGCAGTTTTTTAAATATATATTAAAATTCAGAAGTGCATGTAAACATAGTCACATAATTAGTGCTTCACAAATTATTAATTTAAGATTTTTTTTTTTTATATATATATTTCAGAAAGTAAATAAAAGTAAAAAATAATAATAATAAAAAAAGTCAGTCACTAATTAGTGCTTTATTAGTAACATTGAAGTAAAAAAATGTAAAACAAAAAAAAAGTCCACCATGTTATTAAATTTCTGAAAATAAATGTAGTCACTAATTGGTGGCTTATTAGTTACATTAATGTAAGAAATGTAAAAAAAAATGCAGTTTTTTTAAATAATATTTCAGAAAGTAAATGCTATTTTTTTTATAATATTTCAAAAAATAAATGTAGTCACTAATTTGCTTTATTAGTGATATTAATTAATGTAAGAAATTTAAAAAAAATGCTGTTTATAAATAATATTTCAGAAAGTAAATGCTATTTTTTTTATAATATTTCAGAAAGTAAATTATATTTTTTAAATAATATTTCAGAAAGTAAATGTACTTTTTTTTAATATTCCAGAAAGTAAATGCCATTAAAAAAAATAAATAATCGAAAATAAATGTAGTCACTAATTTGCTTTATTAGTGACATTAATGTAAGAAATAAAAAAGAAGCCTATTTTTAATATTTCAGAAAGTAAATGCTATTTTTTAATAATATTTCAGAAAGTAAATGCTATTTTTTAATAATATTTCAGAAAGTAAATGCTATTTTTTAATAATATTTCTGAACTTTGCTAATAACTAATAATTTATTAATGTAGTAATGTATTAATGTATTAAAAATGAATAAAAATATTTGTAATCAAACCAGTGATGATTTCATTGCCAGTGCAGGCAGTCAAAGTGATGAACGAGTCTCTCATTGCTTTACACTCACATTCTCTCTTTACTGTGTGATTAGAAGAATATTTCATAACACACAATCTCTATGAATCACACAATGAAGCGCATCCATCTGAGCGGACACAAGGTTTGTGGGGTTAACGGGGCTGAATTGAGAGGCGTGTCCTGAAGCAGATTGTATCAGTGGTCACTCATCAACAGCTCTGGTCAGATCCAGCTTCATCATGTGTGTTTCTCCTCTCAGTTCTGACAGGTACACCTGTGGTTTGGGTACGTTACTCTTTAAAGGGGTCATATAATGCCCATTCTCCACAGTTGATATTATTCTTTAGAGTCTTAATGAAAAGTCTGTAACATCGTTTGGTTAAAATGTCTCATTGGTAGTGTAAAAAACACCTTTTTCACCCTGTCAAAAGCCGTATTGTGTCCTTCTCCTTTAAATGTTAATGAGCTCTGCTATGTTCATCATTACATCTAACAACTAAACACCTCAATCGCTTAGGAGTCATTCTTGTCTACATCAGCTGATGACGGCTCACTCAGGGCGGAGCTAAGGTAAGACACCAGTGCAGTCTGTGCTAAAACGCTACTGTCAATCAAACTATTGTGGGAGGGGCCTCCGTCGGTGTGACGTCACACAGAGAGCGGCTCGATTTGAGAAAGGGGAACACATTTAACCAGATTACAACACTAGGTGGATTTAGATCATTATAGGGTGGTTGTGTACACACACTGCCAACACACGTCTCAGTTCAAACAACGTGTAAAAGCTCATGTAGCATTATATGACCCCTTTATAGGAACGTCTGTGTGCTGCTGTGACTCGAGTGCGTCTGCGTGTGACTTTATTCCTCAGATTGGCCTGAGACAGAGTTTCTGACAGGGTTAAACTTGTGTGTCTGGACTGAGATCAGGTGTGTGAACGCTTCTCACCAGCTTAATGGCACATGGTTCACAAATTTATTGACATGACATTTATAACATTTATTTATGTTATAACCCTGCCCAAAACACAATAGAAAATGTAATGGCTTTAATGGTTATAATGGGAATTGTATTGGTTTTAATGGAAGCTATAATGGTGTCTACTGGTATGTGATGGATTCTATTGGTGGGATGTTAAATCCTATTGGGAAAATGCCCAAAACATACTACAAAAAGGATTTTTGTAATGGTTTTACTGGAGAAAGCTAATGGTTTATAATGGTATTTTAATGGAAGCCATTGTAATTTCTGTGATGGTTTCTATTGGGCTTCTATTGTTTGTTTTAGCAGGGTAGATGGCCATTCTATATAAAAAAAATTAGAAAGGAAATTTTGAAAAAGCTGAATGAATAATTTGTTGCCATTATGTAAGTAAAAAGTAACTAATCTGATTATGAGCATTTTCAAATCTAATATAATCAAATTACATGTACGTTTTGGAGACTGGACACTAATGTCATTACCCAGATTTGTTAAACATGTTTAATATTTGCGACTGAAGCCAGCAATTGTATATGCGGCTGCTGTAGAGATGCGTTCAAATATTATTTATTCATTTTGTAAAAAAAAATGTTTTTTCATAAGTTAATGTTGCAAGTTAAATGGTTTTAGGCTAGAACTCGTTTTGTTCTGCAAGGGACCGTTCACCCAAAACACCATTTTGTCATCATTTATTCACATTCATATATATATATAAGGTCTTATCGCTGCTTGCCAACTTCCCACTGGCCGTCAAACAGGCCTCGCCAATGCAGAAGATGTCAAGATGATGGCCATCAAATTCTCCCAGGATTTGCATCAGTTTGCCGGATTGGTATAATGTCCAGAATCGAGTTGATGAACTTGCTCTGCATCGGGGGGGCGTTGCATATTGGAATAACTGTGTTCTTCTGACACACAGTCATCTCCACCATCAAAAGCACATAAGAGGTCACTTCTTGTCATTTCTGTAGTAGGGGTTTTTAAAGGATGGGTCACTGGCCTCAACCCTCCTCCTTTATCCGGGCGTGGGACCAGCATGGGGTAGACCCCCCCCCCCTCCATTATATTTAATTATATGTAACAGTTTTGTATCAAATGGATAAGGAAATTACAGTGTCTTGAATATCTCTGCAGCTCTTCTGTCAACTGTCGGAGTGCAGAGTTGACAGCACCATTAAATGTCATTGGGAGTAATAATGTTTGCTTTTGCAATTTAATATGATTAAATGGTTGATCACTGACCAATAGGTGGCGCTGTTGTCAAATTGATGTGGTGTTTCAGTTTGAGGTGAAACTGTCACAAAGTTTGGTGTCAGTATGGTCAAAGCTTTGCAGAGATACAACCTCAGATGCAGTTTGAAATCATGCTATCAAATTTGTTAATGTGGTAAAGATAAACAAGAAATGGGACCCAGATGCAAATGAGCAGACAAGGGGTTATTATTAACCAGACATTAGACTAGAGACAGCGAGAAGAACTCCGGATACAGGACCAAACACGAGATAACAAACAAGACGATACTCAAGACAACACAACAAGACTGACCAGATGTTACAACAAATACGACAACAAAAACGGATAAGAAACGTAAAAAGCAAAGAATGGGAAGAAGCACAATATAAAGGAGCAGAGCACATGAAGAACAGGTGAACACAATCAAGCAAACAAGGACTAAACAAGGGGGCGTGGCAAATGGAAATTAGGAGGCGGGACAAGACAAACAGAGACAGTGCTAACACAAAACAAAGAAACAAGGGGTGGTTGATTATGATTTCATTGTTTTTAACTTTTATTGCTGTTAGAGCAAAAGCAACATCTATATGCTCAAAGCTTCAATGCAAAGTGAGATATTTCTTTTAAAGAAATCGCTGTTTAAGGACTACAAAAATGGCAGGTAGGGACTACAATGAGCTTCTTCCTGGGTTTGTGACATCATTAACCCCGATGTTTACATAAAGCCTGCCCTGGGGAACATGCAACTATCCGTTAATGGTAAGAGACGTGATGTTTCTGGACAACGTGCACTAGACGGTTAGCCAATCACAACACACTGTGCCAGCTAACCAATCTGAGCCCATTGTGTATCTTCTGAGGGAGGGGCTTCATAAAACCAGGAATGCTAAAATAATGTTTGTTTGTTTTTTTAAACGATGAATGAACATGTTACACTGCACCCCATTAACACAATCAAGCCTTTGAAAAAATAAAAATAAAATTGGGCACCGTTCGACTCGGCATGCTGCTCCCAATATAAGGAGACCAGTCTAAAATGGCCATTTTTCATATCTCCCAACCACTAGGTGGTGCTGTGCTGAAACTGTGCAGGTAGCCTCAGGTCATGGTTATTATAACACACACCAGGTTTGGTCTAAATACACTAAAGCATTGCGGAGAGATAGCCTCACGTCCTCTTTGGCAAGGTCTTATTTGGAAACGGACTGATCAACTTGATTTCCAAGTTTTTTTAGTTGGCATTGTGAAAACTGTATAGAAGTTGGGGGGGGGGGGGGTGCCATTCTAATCGTCTTGAGCCAAAGAGTCAAAGGAAAAAATAATTTTGTTTCTAGCCCTTAAGGATCAAAAGGTTCACTCGTGTTATTAGCATAAACACAAGGGCGACTATTTGACAGTTGGTGGCGCTAGAGGGTTTGAGGTAGAGACTCCAAATTTGGTGTGGTTAATATTCAGACTGTGCTCTATCTCTGTGCCAAATTTCACTACTTTGTCTGTATGTTTATATGGACTGACAGAAGAAGAGAAGAAGAGATATGATATTTGCTTGGCTCCCTAGTACTATAAATGGAGCAGTAATGTTTTGTAATCTGGGCCACATTAATGCACGGGCTTACTTGGGCTTAAAGAGACAGTACACCCAAAAATGAAAATCCTGTCATCATTTACTCACCCTCAAGTAGATCCAATCCTGTATGAATGTGTTTGTTCTGAACACAAAGAAAGATATTCTGAAGAAAGTTTGTAATCAGGCTGTTTTGGGGCACCATTGACTTCAATAGTAGGAGAAAAATACTGCTCTGTTTCCCTCATTCTTCAGAATATCTTCCTTTGTGTTCAGAACAAACACATTCATACAGGTTTGGATCTACTTGAGGATGAGTAAATGATGACAGAATTTACATTTTTGGGTGAACTGTCCCTTTAAGCCCAGGGCCCCGGGCTGAGGGTGGCCCCCGTGATGCCGGAAGACATTGTAACCGCATTTTAGAGTGAGTTGACTGTTCCTTTAAAATTACACATTATCACTATGCTTTGAATACACATGCAAAAATGCAAAAATAAAGCAAAAAGTCAATCAAATTTGCTAAAAACAATTTCCAAAGCTCACGGCATATTTTTGTATTACTGCAAAATAAAAGGCTGACACCTTGCCTGAATGTAGTTCTGGTGCATGAAGGGCCCTCAAGAGACGTCTGATAATGAATACATCATTCCTTGACTAAAATGTTATATTTAAATGTTATAATTAAGGAAATTAAACATATCCTAAAAGACAAAGGCCTAATAAAATATGTCTAATCAAAGAGAAAATGTTGCGGGGACTTTTACTATGTTTTCTGTTATTATTAATTATTAAGCACAAACTAAGAAAAGTAAAACAAACCTTCAATGTTTTAATAATGAAGTAAAAGCACCAGTTTGTCTGCGGGAGCGTGTGTAGACTATATAATCGGATTGTGCGCTTATTTATATATACATATTTGGCCTATTCATGTCATTTTATTTATTTTTAATTGAGTCCTTGTGTCATCTACAAACACAACATATGATATATGCATATAGCATAACATATGAATAAAATATAATTATTTGAAATTACTATTTTTCATTTTTTTCGTATGCTTTAAACAATGTAACGACATGAAATAAATACTAAATTCACAAAAACGTTTTTGTCTTGTTCTCAAGAGGATATAAAAGTATTCCAGTGATTTTTGGAAGGACTTTTCACTCCTTTATTAAAGTATTAACTATTAAATTAAAAAAAGTCGTGTTTTGTGACGACTCTTATTATGGAAGTTCCGTGCTCCACCGGAAGCGGGTGTTTCGCCGGCTTCTCAGTGCGCAGTTTCACGTGTTCCCATCGCGGCAGACAGGTTTACACGATGGCACACCGGGACGGGATCGTGTGAGTAAACTTATCAACACTTCACGGTTGTTATCGCTTCAGTTAAGCTGTGAGCTGGTTTGGTCGCGAGCTCAGTGTGTCTCTTCTCATCACAGAGCAAATACTGAAGCATGAGACACACTGCTGTTTAAATACTCTGCTATTAGTACCACGTGACCTCACTACTATAATAAAGCGCTGTAGCTCAGCCCAGTCGTGTTTAAGGATTAATACTCAAAAGCTATTGAACAGTAACATTTGTAATGTTTTTTTGTTTTTAAAAGAGTCTCTTCTGCTCATCAAGCCTGCATTATTTGATCTAAAGTACAGTAAAAATTATGAAATATTTTTACTATTTAAAATATCTGTTTTGTGTGTGAATATCTATTAAACTGTAATTTATTTCTGTGATCAAATCTGTATTTTCAGCATCATTGCTGCAGTTTTCAGTGTCACATGATCTTCAGAAATCATAATAATATTAATAAATATTTCTTAAGCAGCAAATCAGCATATTATTATGATTTCTGAAGATCATGTGACACTGAAGACTGCAGTAATGATGCTGAAAATACAGCTTTGATCACAGAAATAAATTACAGTTTAACACATATTCACATAGAAAACAGCTGTTTTAAATAGTAAAAATATTTATTATTTTTGCTGTACTTTAGATCAAATAATGCAGGCTTGATGAGCAGAAGAGACTCTTTTGACTGGTAGTGTATAATATAACGTTGAAAGCTTTAATAGTGTATAATATAACGTTGAAAGCCTGAGATTGACAGTGAAATAAAGCTGTTTGTGTACCTGCTTGAGCTTATTATGACGTCCTCACTTGAGCAAACTTTCCTGTAGCTCAAATAGTAGAGCTGATCAAATGTAAGACTGTAACTTGAATGCACTGTAAGTCGCTTTGGATAAAAGCGTCTGCTAAATGCATAAATGTAAATGTAAACAAACAGTATGAAGGAAATCACTGTGAAGGTGAAGGAGCTGTAGAAGAGCAGGAGTGAAGGTGAAGGGCGTTACACACGGAGTCCGAAATGCACGTTAAACATAATTAAGACCTCACGTTGTGTCAATCGTGTTAACTTACGTCCGTCATAAAAAAAAAAAAATCGGATCAGGTTCGATTTTCTGCATTTTCGCATCCGAAGCTAGCATTGTGATAGGAAAGGATGACG
The DNA here is from genome assembly GCA_023376895.1 of Aspiorhynchus laticeps. NCBI lineage: Eukaryota > Metazoa > Chordata > Actinopteri > Cypriniformes > Cyprinidae > Aspiorhynchus > Aspiorhynchus laticeps. Next base: position 1,686,809 of record CM041802.1, on the reverse strand, counting down.
AATAAAAATTAAAACAGGCTCATTTTATATCTCCCCAAGAGTTAAACAGATGAGTTTCACCGTGTTTGAATCCATTCAGACGATGTCTGGCGGTAGCACTTTTAGCATAGCTTAACATGAAAGTAGTCCCCAGCGAGGTAACTAGTTATGATATAGCTGGGGACTACTTTCAGGTAATATCACTGCGCTGATGCACTCATGGTACGGCAGCTAAAGCTCCTTGATTATTACGCCGGAATGAGAGTATAGTTCCTAGCCATATCTGCCTAGAAAATCACAACTTTACATTTTCCGTCAGTCTTAGTACACGATGTAGCTACAGAAGAGTCAAGCTTTAAATAGGAGAAATATCAAAACTCTGATCATTTTTGAGCGAGATGCTAACGGTGTAATCAGATTCAATGATCTATGCTAAGCTACGCTAAAAGTGCTACCGCCAGACATCGTCTGAATGGATTCAAAAACGGTGAAACTCTACTGTTTAACTCTTGGGGAGATATAAAATGAGGCTATTTACAAAACAAGTGGAGTGTTCCTTTAAGCGCGCGGTGTGTGTGTAGAGCCTGATGGTCTGTGTGTGGCTCCTCAGGAAGGCGAAGACGAGGCGCTCCAAACGCTTCCTGCAGAGCCGCGAGCCCAAGCTGATCGAGGGCCAGAAGAACTGCATGATCATCAGAGGAGGGAACACCAGCCAGACGGTCTCTCAGGCGCTGAAGGACGTGGTGAGACGCCGCTGCACCAGAGTCACAATCAGTGCATCTCTCAGCGAAGCACGGTTCTGTGATTAGTAGTAAATCTCCATCACGTGCTTTCAGATGGTGCATCATAAGCCCCTTTCACACTGCACGTTGCTCCCGGAAAATTGCCGGAGTGCTTCTGTGTGAACGCAAACACGTCCCGGGATTAATTCCGGGATTGATCCCGGGTTGGGGACCTAGTAACATTGCCGGGTTCAGTCCCGGAACGAGCGCTGTGTGAACAAAAGCCGGATCAATGCCGTAAAGGGTGTGTCGTAGTGATGACGCACTTTATCGTTCGACTGTGTTACCGGGTGTTTTGAAGGCAGATCAACGTTCACACGACGAAAAATGTGTAAACTGGAATGAAGCAGCGATCAGGGAGCTCCTCACTATCCGTGCTGAAGCTGAAATCGTTCTCCAGTTTAGGTGCGCGGCGCATTATACACGTCACATGAAAGGTCACGTGTCTTTACAGGTTGTGTGTGAACGCACGCACAGATTCCGGAAAATCACTGGCAGTGTGAATGCGGCAAAATCAGACCATCCCGGGACAAATCACGGGACACATTTTCCATGTATTTTCCGGAATGGCTGTGTGAAAGAGGCTATATATTACACAGAGCCGTAGTTTGCTGCGAAGCTACGCAAACAGCTTTCGTTATCATGAACGATTTCTTCGATTTCATTATCGTGCGATTAAATCGTCTGCATTTTTGTTTTTTTTTGCATAGCTTGTAGGGGTGGGCGCTATACCGGTATGAACGTGACTACCAGTATTATGCTGTGCCATGATATGGATTTTGCTATACCGTGGATACCGTTACATATTCATGGATTTCATTGGATGGACAGACAAAGATTTTTCCCCCCCGTCATCAGAGAGAGAGAGAGAGATGCCCCGCTTGATCAGACATAAATCAGATTCAGGATAGTTTTTGCTCCAAACACACGATCTGCTTTTCAGAACGGCACACAAAATGGATTACAATAATTTCCCAAACTGTAATTCGTGTGGTAATATTACTAAGTCTGTAACACAGTTAAAACAGAGACGCAGAACACGGACACAGAGAGAAAATACTGCAGCAGATCACTGTTCACATGCTCCGAATATAGGAAGAAAAATATAAATATGAATTGGCGAAGGGGGTTAATATGAATAAGTATCTGAAGGGAACTCTCTTCAGAAAACTTTAGATTATTTTTCTCTTACCTCCGTCTGTGTTCATAAGCGCAGATCAGCTTTATTTACCGCGGTAACCAAAGCAACACTAAACTGAAGTCATAAGCGCCCTCTGCTGTCAGAGAGTGAATTTGCATCTTCTTTCAGTCCATTTGCTGTTTTGCACACATCTATTACATTTTTGCCTTAGATCTTGAAATAATGTTGTTGTTTTTCTAGTTATGTAAGGTTAAAATACATATTTTGCATATAAGGTCTACTAAAATGTAATTCCAATTTTTTTTTCCGCATACCGCGATATAATATCGATATCGTCTGGACAGTGGAAAATACCGTGATATGAATTTTAGGTCATATCGCCCACCCCTAGTAGCTTGTCAGTGATCTACGGCTCTGTGTATTAAATGCTGCTGCATCTGGAAGCACATGATGGAGATTTACTACTAATCACAGAACCGGCTTTACTGACGAGATGTGCATTATCGTCGCATTTGATTAATCACGCGCCCTAAGATGCTCCCTCCTTCACTGCTTGTGTGTTTCTTCATCTGTCGTTCTCAGTACGCGCTGAAGAAACCCAACGGCGTGCTGTACAAGAGGTGAGTGTGCCGCGCAGCAGCAGCTTGAGCTCGAGGTGTATTGAGATGATTGTGATTGTTGTGTTGTGTTGTCAGGAAGAACATGGTGCGGCCGTTCGACGACTCCACGGCGCTGGTGAGCTCATGATTCACCACTCTGACCGAGGGCTGTGCCATATATAGCGTCTGCGGTAACATCGTAATTGTAGTTTTAACAATGTGCGATTTGACATCGAGTATATCGTAAAAACAAACAAAACATCTACAGAGCGCACGCTTGCATTACGTAACGTATCGGCATGATTACAAATGTGATATTGATTTTATGCAACAGTTCAATAAACTGTTAATTGAGAGACTTAGACACTATATTGGCTGTTTTTGCTCTATTTTGACTACACAAATAATTCCAAACACAGCCACAGCACTGT
>CM041802.1:1666377-1671377 GCA_023376895.1 Aspiorhynchus laticeps | reverse complement strand
GCGCCCACCCCCCCTCCCCGGTGGAACTGTTACGGCGTGGGACACGCCTTCCGGGAGGGGGGAGTTATGTCAGGGTTCTGTTGTGTGTGTCATGTGTTCCCACCTCTTGTGTCCATATTTTGGTTTGTTGTCCTTGTTTAATGTCATTATGAGTTAATTCTGTTCCAGCTGTGTTTGTCTCATTAACGTGTGTATTTTAGTTCCTGCCTGTTCAGTTTCGTGTTGTCTGGTCTACTCGTTACTCCCCGGTGTTTCTGTCCATGTCAGCCTTGCCTTGTCCTGCCCTGCCTTGATGTCTCCATTAAAGACTGTATATTTGAGTTTAATCCTCATCTCCGTGTTCCTTGTTCCTCCCTGCTGTGTGCACCGTGACAATTTGCATGTTCAGTTTCTTTGATGTTGATTAAAATCACATGGCATGCAGGTAAATAAAAATATTTAATTTTTTTTTAGTAATTGCTTTATTTAAAACAAACATTATAGAAATGCAAAGACGGTTCACTCTTATACTTATGAATGGCAGAAACTGCAGCATGCAATATGGAGGAATAGTCCCACCCTCTAAAATAAAGAGCCACATTTCCCATAGAAACCCATAGAATTTCCCATAGAAATAATGAACGTGCTGTATAAGCATGTTATGACTCCGCATGAACATTGGCTGGTCTAGCCTGAAAAATAAGCTTTTTAAACGCTATTTGAACATAAGAAACAACATTCATGGGGCAATTAATTTCAGATTTTTGTTGCTGATTTGACACATGTAATTTAATTGTGAGTTCAGCGAGCAGTTTTTGAGATTTCAGGATATTCATTAAGATTAAGAAGGTGTTGCAAATATGGCCGCTGAGTGAAGAGACTTTCCTCGAAAGGGAGTTTGTTTTAAAATTATTATTATTTTTTTTTTTATGATTTAATTAATTGTCAGCTTTTCATTAAACTCACAACCCCCCTGCAGTTCCTTTACGAACCCTAGTTTGGGAAACCTTGTTGTAATATAATGTTTAATGCACTTTATATTGTAAATTACAATGAATGGAACAAGTTTTCTTACTCTTTCCATTTTTACATCATTATGGTACAAGATAATGCTATTTAAATCAATGTGATAAACGAGTTAAATCAAAAGTAATCTAAAAGTAATCTGAGTATGTTACCTAAAATGTGTAATGTAACAGATTACGTTACTGACAACAATTTTTGTCATGTAATCTGGAATCAGTAACGGATTACAATTTGTAAGTAATCTACCCAGCTCTGTTGCTAAGCACCCCCAATCGAAGCTGTAATAATAGCATACTGGCGAATCAGATTTGGCAAACGCTCCATTGTGTATTTGTGTGGAGCACCAAAGGTTTCTATTTACATGTTTTTGCAGCGTTAAGCAATGTAGCCAATCACAGACATATCTGTTGAGTTCTTGAACAAAGTGGCCAATCACAGACATATCTGTTGATTTCTTGAACAAAGTGGCCAATCATCAGATCATTCTTTCATCTTTTTCAAATTAATTAAAAATAGCATTTTTTTAGCATCATGATGTTTTGAGAGACTATCTGAGAGGCAACATCCAGTGAATTCAGTAACATTATACACTTTTTCTTTATTTGCCAAAAATTAAAAAGAATACCAAGTCTTTGTTGTTCCTGATTTGTGGGCTGCACAATTTGGCCAAAATGTTGTTTTTATATATGATGTCATCAATATGACTACTAATAATTATGATTATTGTTATTACTAAAACATTAAACACACAATAATTATTGATAATTATTATATTTTACAGAAAATTACAGCATGACCTGTTAACATGCAGGAGGCCTGTAACTATAAATGTTTAGTTTTACCGTTTCATATTTTAATGATTAAAATCATATTCGATTACCATGATTTGAACAACTCAGGGTAAATAAACAGTATCCAGCATAAAGCAGAGTTTCAGAACAGTCTCAGCAGCAGAGGAGTTCGTTTTGAGTGAAAACACGGCAAACTATAATTTTATTATTAAACCTTATATTTAACGGAATTAAAAACTCTTGAGATTTTAAATCTCATTTATAAGAGGGTCCTGGCCAAGATAGGCAGCACATTTAGTTACACATAAAACAAACATACACAATTCACTCAAAACGTTTACAATCAGGTGAACTCTACAAAATCATTAGTGATACCAACCTCTTTTTAATCATAACTTATCTTGTAATTGATTCCAATCAAATGGAGTCAGCCATAACTAAATGCACGTTTACCCATATTAGTACGAACTTTAGGGATGCTTAAGAGGTAATAGTCCTGTGAGAGAAGCCCATAATTCTTTACACCTTTTTGAAAGATATTCTGCTGTAAATCTGAATCAGAATCAGCTTTATTCGCCAAGTGTGCGCAAACACACAAGGAATTTGTTGTGGTTTTAAGAAGCTCTTGGTACATACATACCATACATACATATCTGACATGAGAACAGAACATTTAAATAGGACTTAACAATAATAATAATAATATGTATGAATCTGGAACAGAAGATTTTTGTACAGATTTGTGCCTTATTTACTCTATATGTACAGCTGTATAGAAAATGATGCATACATATTATTTACATAGTAAATACGAAGGAAGTAAACCTAAAATGACTTTATATATAAATAAGTACCAATGCTTAAGTCTACGGGATGACAACGCCGGCCATCCAACCCGAAAGTTCAGTAAACAATGATGTGTAAGAGTGTGATGAACCTTAATGCTCCACGATAAACTTAATATGAATTAAATAATCATATGAATGTACTTCTGTGTCTTCAGAGAAGATTCAAAGGCATTTTGTTTTCATCTTCGCTCCATGTAATACCTAATAAAGCAGTGTTTTAATCACAATGCTGCTTAGTCACGGAGGTTACGGTAAACAGCTGTATTTGTGCTGCTCCATCAGCGCCACCTGCTGTCAGAGACTGACACTTATATTCACATTCAGACACTTATAGACACTTATATTCACAATCAGACACTTATAGACACTTATATTCACATTCAGACACTTATAGACACTTATATTCACATTCAGACACTTATAGACACTTATTCACATTCAGACACTTATAGACACTTATTCACATTCAGACACTTATAGACACTTATTCACATTCAGACACTTATAGACACTTATTCACATTCAGACACTTATAGACACTTATTCACATTCAGACACTTATAGACACTTATATTCACATTCAGACACTTATATTCACATTCAGACACTTATAGACACTTATTCACATTCAGACACTTATAGACACTTATTCACATTCAGACACTTATAGACACTTATATTCACATTCAGACACTTATATTCACATTCAGACACTTATAGACACTTATTCACATTCAGACACTTATAGACACTTATATTCACATTCAGACACTTATAGACACTTATTCACATTCAGACACTTATATTCACATTCAGACACTTATAGACACTTATTCACATTCAGACACTTATAGACACTTATATTCACATTCAGACACTTATAGACACTTATATTCACATTCAGACACTTATAGACACTTATATTCATGCAGACACTTATATTCACAATCAGACACTTATAGACACTTATATTCACAATCAGACACTTATAGACACTTATTCACATTCAGACACTTATAGACACTTATATTCATATTCAGACACTTATAGACACTTATATTCATGCAGACACTTATAGACACTTATATTCACAATCAGACACTTATAGACACTTATTCACATTCAGACACTTATAGACACTTATATTCACATTCAGACACTTATAGACACTTATATTCACATTCAGACACTTATAGACACTTATATTCACAATCAGACACTTATAGACACTTATATTCACATTCAGACACTTATAGACACTTATATTCACATTCAGACACTTATAGACACTTATATTCACATTCAGACACTTATAGACACTTATTCACATTCAGACACTTATAGACACTTATTCACATTCAGACACTTATAGACACTTATATTCACATTCAGACACTTATATTCACATTCAGACACTTATAGACACTTATTCACATTCAGACACTTATAGACACTTATATTCACATTCAGACACTTATAGACACTTATTCACATTCAGACACTTATATTCACATTCAGACACTTATAGACACTTATACACTTATAGACACTTATATTCATATTCAGACACTTATAGACACTTATATTCATGCAGACACTTATAGACACTTATATTCACAATCAGACACTTATAGACACTTATTCACATTCAGACACTTATAGACACTTATATTCACATTCAGACACTTATAGACACTTATATTCACATTCAGACACTTATAGACACTTATATTCACAATCAGACACTTATAGACACTTATATTCACATTCAGACACTTATAGACACTTATTCACATTCAGACACTTATAGACACTTATTCACATTCAGACACTTATAGACACTTATATTCACATTCAGACACTTATAGACACTTATATTCACATTCAGACACTTATAGACACTTATATTCACAATCAGACACTTATAGACACTTATATTCACAATCAGACACTTATAGACACTTATTCACATTCAGACACTTATAGACACTTATATTCACAATCAGACACTTATAGACACTTATATTCACAATCAGACACTTATAGACACTTATTCACATTCAGACACTTATAGACACTTATTCACAATCAGACACTTATAGACACTTATATTCACATTCAGACACTTATAGACACTTATATTCACATTCAGACACTTATAGACACTTATATTCACAATCAGACACTTATAGACACTTATTCACATTCAGACACTTATAGACACTTATTCACATTCAGACACTTATAGACACTTATTCACATTCAGACACTTATAGACACTTATATTCACATTCAGACACTTATAGACACTTATATTCACATTCAGACACTTATAGACACTTATATTCACATTCAG
>CM041802.1:1648877-1661377 GCA_023376895.1 Aspiorhynchus laticeps | reverse complement strand
TGTCAGAGAGTGTGTGTGTGTAGTGTGTGAGTCAGTGTGTAGTGTGTGTGAGTCAGTGTGTGTGTAGTGTGTGTGAGAGTCAGTGTGTGGTGTGTGTGTGTGTGTGAGTCAGTGTGTAGTGTGTGTGTGTGAGAGAGTCAGTGTGTAGTGTGTGTGTGTGTGTGTGTGTGAGTCAGTGTGTAGTGTGTGTGTGTGAGAGTCAGTGTGTAGTGTGTGTGCGGTGTGTGAGTCAGTGTGTGTGTGTGGTGTGTAGTCTGTGAGAGTCAGTGTGTAGTGCGTGTGTGTGTGAGTCAGTGTGTTGTGTGTGTGTGTAGTGTGTGAGTCAGTGTGTAGTGTGTGTGTGTGTGTAGTGTGTACAGGGCCGCCCTTAGGGGAGTGCAACTGGTGCGGTCACACTGGGCCCCGTGCTTGAGGTGACCCCGTGGCGAACTGACCACCCCCCACCCTCCCTGGAACGTGATGGCGAACAGACTAAAGGGGAGCAAAATTACACGATGGCGCACAGATTGGCTACCTGGATTGCAATCACGAATGGACCGAGGGGGGCCCCACCACTACCTTGCACCGGGCCCCGCGTCAGCTAAGGACGGCCCCGAGTGTGTGTGTGTGTGTGTGTCTGGCAGTGACGCAGGCTGATGCAGTCCAGCTGCTGGAGTCAGTCAGTCTGTGAGTCTGCAGATACACTAGTATTGTTGTGCTGGAGCTGATGCTCGTGTGTGTTATTCAGCAGCGTGGATCTCCAGCAGGAGACTCTGTAGCTCCGCCTCTGCAGCCGATCTGTATTTATAGCTTATTGCAACAGCAGCATTCAGTCAGTCAGTCATTCATTCAGTGAGTGAGTGAGTGAGTAACTCTAGTGTAAGATCATCAGTCTCTCTCCGCATCCAGACCGGACCAGCATGACGGAGACCGCGTCAGACCCCGCTCCAGACGCCGCGGAGGAGCCGGAGGAGAAGCGGGAGAACGGTGACTGCGCAGCGGACGCGCAGCAGCAGCTGGAGCCCCCGGAGGGCGGCTGGGGCTGGGTGGTGATGCTGGCCTCGATGTGGTGCAACGGATCGGTGTTCGGTATCCAGAACGCGTTCGGTATCCTGTTCGTGTCTCTGCTGAAGGAGTTCGGCTCCGAGAACGACGACGACCTCCGCTTCAAAACAGGTAATAACGCAGTGAGCGCGCGATCCACGTGTGTGTGTGTGTGTGTGTGAGTGCGTGTGCGTGTGAGAGAGAGTGCGCGTGCGTGTGAGAGAGAGTGCGTGTGCGTGTGAGAGAGAGTGCGTGTGTGTGTGAGAGTGCGTGTGCGTGTGAGAGAGAGTGCGTGTGTGTGAGAGAGTGCGTGTGCGTGTGAGAGAGAGTGCGCGTGTGTGTGTGCGTGTGAGAGAGAGAGAGTGTGTGTGTGTGTGAGAGAGAGAGAGTGTGTGTGTGTGTGTGAGAGAGAGAGAGAGTGTGTGTGCGTGTGAGAGAGAGAGAGAGAGAGTGTGTGTGTGTGTGTGAGAGAGAGAGAGAGTGTGTGTGTGTGTGTGAGAGAGAGAGAGTGCGTGAGCTGCAAAGTGAAACATTACACCGCTTCGCCTGCTTTCGAAACAAAGTCATACACAGAAAGTACGGTGCTTTAATGTCAGGAAATCGCATCTCAGCGCGTGTTTATCAGCGTGGATTTAGTTTCGAAAGTCAGTTCAGATCCTATATGTGAACCTGGAGCACAAAACCAGTCATAAAGGTCAGTTATTTTAAAATTAAGATGTATGCATCATCTGAAAGCTGAATAGAGCTTTCCATTGATGTATGGTTTGTTATGATAGGACAATATTTGTAAATCTGGAATCTGAGGGAGCAAAAAAATCTGAATATTGAGAAAATCACCTTTAAAGTTGTTCAAATGAAGTTCTTAGCAATGCATATTACTAATCAAAAATTAACTTTTGATATATTTACGGTATGAAACTTACTAAATATCTTCATGAAACATGATCTTAATATCCTAATGATTTTTGGCATAAAAGAAAATCTATAATTTTGACCCATACAATGTATTGTTGTCTATTGCTACAAATATACCTGTGTTACTTATGACTGCTTTTGTGCTCCAGGGACACATATAGGCACAAACCTGCAAGAAAACCTAGACCAGGAAATATTAATTAACATGGGGATCTATTATAGGCTTTTCAGCTCAAGCTCTGTGAAGCACAAATCAACCCGTGGATGGTATTATGATAATATAAAAGATGTTAAATCATTGTTTTGTCCAGTAGTAATAAATCCCGCATAAGAACTCTTGCTTTGACTTGACATGTCCTTAAAAAATCCTCAGTTTATATGTGTATGCCAGTTACTGTAACCACTGATAATGATGCAATTCTAGTTTAGAGGACACACTCACTGTGTGACAACTAGCCCCATGTTCATATTCAGTGTAGTTATACCAAGAGAGGAGCGGAGCTGTATGCATTTATGAGCCGAAATGTTGTCGTTGAGTTATTGTTACTGAGCTGAATGTAGTAGTGAAATGAGGTTTTACATCCCAAATGATGAGTTTTGACTGATCACACCAGGAGGAGCGTGTGTTTCTCGTCACGCCAGTGTTTCTGTCAATGATTGGTTTCCCTGTAGATCATTAAAGTGAATGTGTTCTCTCCACACATGACTGTAGTCTGCAGGAGAGTCTGTCGGTGGTGTGATCGTTAGGCCTCGTGTACGAGATGTTGTCATGTGTTAGAGGCTTTCAGATCATTCTCAGCTGCTCATCTTCATCTGAAAGCTTGATACGGATCTGAAGCTCTCGCACATCTCACCAGGGTTTCTTCAGGCATTAAAACTCGATCAGAAAGACCTTAAAAAAGCATTGAATTCATTAAGTCACGGGATTAAATGTTACATGTACACTGCAAAAAGTGCTTTTCGTACTTAGATTTTTTTGTCTTGTTTCCAGCCAAAATATCTAACAATTATTTTCTAGACAAATAAAAATTGTCTTGTTTCCAGCCAAAATATCTAAAAATAATTTTCTAGACAAATAAAAATTATTGTCTTGTTTCCAGCCAAAATATCTAAAAAATATTTTCTAGACAAATAAATATTGTCTTGTTTTCAGCCAAAATATCTAAAAATTATTTTCTAGACAAATAAAAATTATTGTCTTGTTTCCAGCCAAAATATCTAAAAATTATTTTCTAGACAAATAAAAAAATATTGTCTTGTTTTCAGCAAAAATATCTAAAAAATATTTTCTAGACAAATAAAAATTATTGTCTTGTTTCCAGCCAAAATATCTAAAAATTATTTTCTAGACAAATAAAAAAATATTGTCTTGTTTTCAGCAAAAATATCTAAAAATTATTTTCTAGACAAATAAAAATTATTGTCTTGTTTCCAGCCAAAATATCTAAAAATTATTTTCTAGACAAATAAAAAAATATTGTCTTGTTTTCAGCCAAAATATCTACAAATTATTTTCTAGACAAATAAAAAAATATTGTCTTGTTTTCAGCAAAAATATCTAAAAATTATTTTCTAGACAAATAAAAATTATTGTCTTGTTTCCAGCCAAAATATCTAAAAATTATTTTCTAGACAAATAAAAAAATATTGTCTTGTTTTCAGCAAAAATATCTAAAAAATATTTTCTAGACAAATAAAAATTATTGTCTTGTTTCCAGCCAAAATATCTAAAAATTATTTTCTAGACAAATAAAAAAATATTGTCTTGTTTTCAGCAAAAATATCTAAAAATTATTTTCTAGACAAATAAAAATTATTGTCTTGTTTCCAGCCAAAATATCTAAAAATTATTTTCTAGACAAATAAAAAAATATTGTCTTGTTTTCAGCCAAAATATCTACAAATTATTTTCTAGACAAATAAAAAAATATTGTCTTGTTTTCAGCAAAAATATCTAAAAATTATTTTCTAGACAAATAAAAATTATTGTCTTGTTTCCAGCCAAAATATCTAAAAATTATTTTCTAGACAAATAAAAAAATATTGTCTTGTTTTCAGCCAAAATATCTAAAAATTATTTTCTAGACAAATAAAAATTATTGTCTTGTTTCCAGCCAAAATATCTAAAAATTATTTTCTAGACAAATAAAAAAATATTGTCTTGTTTTCAGCCAAAATATCTAAAAATTATTTTCTAGACAAATAAAAATTATTGTCTTGTTTCCAGCCAAAATATCTAAAAATTATTTTCTAGACAAATAAAAAAATATTGTCTTGTTTTCAGCCAAAATATCTAAAAAATATTTTCTAGACAAATAAATATTGTCTTGTTTCCAGCAAAAATATCTAAAAATTATTTTCTAGACAAATAAATATTGTCTTGTTTCCAGCAAAAATATCTAAAAAATATTTTCTAGACAAATAAATATTGTCTTGTTTCCAGCAAAAATATCTAAAAAATATTTTCTAGACAAATAAATATTATTGTCTTGTTTCCAGCAAAAATATCTAAAAATTATTTTCTAGACAAATAAATATTATTGTCTTGTTTCCAGCAAAAATATCTAAAAATGATTTTCTAGACAAATAAATATTATTGTCTTGTTTCCAGCAAAAATATCTAAAAATTATTTTCTAGACAAATAAATATTATTGTCTTGTTTCCAGCCAAAATATCTAAAAATTATTTTCTAGACAAATAAAAAAATATTGTCTTGTTTTCAGCCAAAATATCTAAAAATTATTTTCTAGACAAATAAAAATTATTGTCTTGTTTCCAGCCAAAATATCTAAAAATTATTTTCTAGACAAATAAAAAAATATTGTCTTGTTTTCAGCCAAAATATCTAAAAAATATTTTCTAGACAAATAAATATTGTCTTGTTTCCAGCAAAAATATCTAAAAATTATTTTCTAGACAAATAAATATTGTCTTGTTTCCAGCAAAAATATCTAAAAAATATTTTCTAGACAAATAAATATTATTGTCTTGTTTCCAGCAAAAATATCTAAAAATTATTTTCTAGACAAATAAATATTATTGTCTTGTTTCCAGCCAAAATATCTAAAAATTATTTTCTAGACAAATAAAAAAATATTGTCTTGTTTTCAGCCAAAATATCTAAAAATTATTTTCTAGACAAATAAAAATTATTGTCTTGTTTCCAGCCAAAATATCTAAAAATTATTTTCTAGACAAATAAAAAAATATTGTCTTGTTTTCAGCCAAAATATCTAAAAAATATTTTCTAGACAAATAAATATTGTCTTGTTTCCAGCAAAAATATCTAAAAATTATTTTCTAGACAAATAAATATTGTCTTGTTTCCAGCAAAAATATCTAAAAAATATTTTCTAGACAAATAAATATTGTCTTGTTTCCAGCAAAAATATCTAAAAAATATTTTCTAGACAAATAAATATTATTGTCTTGTTTCCAGCAAAAATATCTAAAAATTATTTTCTAGACAAATAAAAATTATTGTCTTGTTTCCAGCCAAAATATCTAAAAAATATTTTCTAGACAAATAAATATTGTCTTGTTTCCAGCAAAAATATCTAAAAATTATTTTCTAGACAAATAAATATTGTCTTGTTTCCAGCAAAAATATCTAAAAAATATTTTCTAGACAAATAAATATTGTCTTGTTTCCAGCAAAAATATCTAAAAAATATTTTCTAGACAAATAAATATTATTGTCTTGTTTCCAGCAAAAATATCTAAAAATTATTTTCTAGACAAATAAATATTGTCTTGTTTCCAGCAAAAATATCTAAAAATTATTTTCTAGACAAATAAATATTGTCTTGTTTCCAGCAAAAATATCTAAAAAATATTTTCTAGACAAATAAATATTATTGTCTTGTTTCCAGCAAAAATATCTAAAAATTATTTTCTAGACAAATAAATATTATTGTCTTGTTTCCAGCAAAAATATCTAAAAATTATTTTCTAGACAAATAAATATTATTGTCTTGTTTCCAGCAAAAATATCTAAAAATGATTTTCTAGACAAATAAATATTATTGTCTTGTTTCCAGCAAAAATATCTAAAAATTATTTTCTAGACAAATAAATATTATTGTCTTGTTTCCAGCCAAAATATCTAAAAATTATTTTCTAGACAAATAAAAAAATATTGTCTTGTTTTCAGCCAAAATATCTAAAAATTATTTTCTAGACAAATAAAAATTATTGTCTTGTTTCCAGCCAAAATATCTAAAAATTATTTTCTAGACAAATAAAAAAATATTGTCTTGTTTTCAGCCAAAATATCTAAAAAATATTTTCTAGACAAATAAATATTGTCTTGTTTCCAGCAAAAATATCTAAAAATTATTTTCTAGACAAATAAATATTGTCTTGTTTCCAGCAAAAATATCTAAAAAATATTTTCTAGACAAATAAATATTATTGTCTTGTTTCCAGCAAAAATATCTAAAAATTATTTTCTAGACAAATAAATATTATTGTCTTGTTTCCAGCCAAAATATCTAAAAATTATTTTCTAGACAAATAAAAAAATATTGTCTTGTTTTCAGCCAAAATATCTAAAAATTATTTTCTAGACAAATAAAAATTATTGTCTTGTTTCCAGCCAAAATATCTAAAAATTATTTTCTAGACAAATAAAAAAATATTGTCTTGTTTTCAGCCAAAATATCTAAAAAATATTTTCTAGACAAATAAATATTGTCTTGTTTCCAGCAAAAATATCTAAAAATTATTTTCTAGACAAATAAATATTGTCTTGTTTCCAGCAAAAATATCTAAAAAATATTTTCTAGACAAATAAATATTGTCTTGTTTCCAGCAAAAATATCTAAAAAATATTTTCTAGACAAATAAATATTATTGTCTTGTTTCCAGCAAAAATATCTAAAAATTATTTTCTAGACAAATAAAAATTATTGTCTTGTTTCCAGCCAAAATATCTAAAAAATATTTTCTAGACAAATAAATATTGTCTTGTTTCCAGCAAAAATATCTAAAAATTATTTTCTAGACAAATAAATATTGTCTTGTTTCCAGCAAAAATATCTAAAAAATATTTTCTAGACAAATAAATATTGTCTTGTTTCCAGCAAAAATATCTAAAAAATATTTTCTAGACAAATAAATATTATTGTCTTGTTTCCAGCAAAAATATCTAAAAATTATTTTCTAGACAAATAAATATTGTCTTGTTTCCAGCAAAAATATCTAAAAATTATTTTCTAGACAAATAAATATTGTCTTGTTTCCAGCAAAAATATCTAAAAAATATTTTCTAGACAAATAAATATTATTGTCTTGTTTCCAGCAAAAATATCTAAAAATTATTTTCTAGACAAATAAATATTATTGTCTTGTTTCCAGCAAAAATATCTAAAAATTATTTTCTAGACAAATAAATATTATTGTCTTGTTTCCAGCAAAAATATCTAAAAATTATTTTCTAGACAAATAAATATTATTGTCTTGTTTCCAGCAAAAATATCTAAAAATTATTTTCTAGACAAATAAATATTATTGTCTTGTTTCCAGCAAAAATATCTAAAAATTATTTTCTAGACAAATAAATATTGCCTTGTTTCCAGCCAAAATATCTACAAATTATTTTCTAGACAAATAAAAATTATTGTCTTGTTTTCAGAAAAAAATAGTCAAATTTAAGTGAGTTTTTGCTCAGAACAAGCTAAATAATCTTATTTCAAACAGAAATGTACTTCATTGTCAGATTATTTTGCTTGTTTCAAGCTAAAACTCACTTAATTTTGATGTGTTTTTTCTGAAAACAAGACAATCATTTTTATTTGTCTAGAAAATATTTTTTAGATATTTTGTCTGGAAACAAGACAAAAAAACTAAGTAAGAAAAGCTTTTTATTTTGCAGTGCATTGCCAAAAAAAACTTTTTTTGCATATAAATTTGCAAATGTTCTTAAATCAAGGTACATTTACTTGAGATGCAAAATGAACTTATGAAGTCTTGTTTCGTAAATTAAACAAAATAAAGCGAGTTGATGCTTTAAACACGAACAGATATCTGTCATTAAGTATGAAAATGTGTTTTCTTTCAGTGAAGTTGATTGTTCATCGCCAGATATTTATTCTTGCTTTAAGCATAAACTCACTTTGATCAATATCTCGGAAAACAAGACTTAATTTATGCACACTCTTAAAAATAAACCTGCTTAAAAGGTTCTTCACAGCGATGCCACAGAAGAACCATTTTTGGTTCCACAAAGAAACATTCATTCATTAAAGAAGCATCTCTTTCGTATCTTTTTATAATCTGAAGAACCTTCTTTCGCCACAAAGAAGCTTTTGTGAAACAGAAAGGTTCTTCTATAGCACCTTTATTTTTAAGAGTGCAATTTTGTTTCTCCAGTGAATGTATCTTGATGTAATAATATTAATGCATTTGCAGAACAGTACTGAGGAAGACCAGTGCTTTTTTTGCAGCGTGATCAAGTTATTTCCATATTCTGTTCATATATGTGTCCCTGGAGCACAAAAGCAGTCATAAGTAACACAGGTATATTTGTAGCAATAGACAACAATACATTGTATGGGTCAAAATTATAAATTTTTCTTTTATGCCAAAAATCATTAGGATATTAAGATCATGTTCCATGAAGATATTTAGTAAATTTCCTACCGTAAATATATCAAAACTTAATTTCTGATTAGTAATATGCATTGCTAAGAGCTTCATTTGAACAACTTTAAAGATGATTTTCTCAATATTTTGATTTTTTTGCACCCTCAGATTCCAGATTTACAAATAGTTGTATCTCAGCCAAATATTGTCCTATCATAACAAACCATACATCAATGTAAAGCTATTTATTCAGCTTTCAGATGATGCATAAATCTCAATTTCACAAAATTGACCCTTATGACTGGTTTTGTGCTCCAGGGTCACATATATATAGTGTTTGTGAGAAAATCTGTTTAAACCTTGAGCTTTTAGCTCAAATCAATTATGGAGCTCATATTTGAAGCATTGCTAATAGAAGACATAGAAACCATATTGAAGTATTGCACACAGTTGTTTCATGACGTGGTCTTTAGGAAGTCCTGAGGCTCTGTAGAAGATCTGCAGAAACATTGTGATTGTAACGAGCTGCTCGACGTGCTTTCAGAGGAAATCTGTTAAAGTCATTAACACAACAGTAGAGCAGATATAGCTGCGATACGCTCCTGTCGTTGTTATCTGACAGACTGGATCTGATATTCCTTCATTAAACTCTTCCTGCGTAACGCTGCTGAGGATGGCATCATGTCCAGCTGTCTGTGCGGAGGTCAGAGGTCAGTCTCCTCGTCACTCCATCAAGAGCAGAAGCAGCTGAAGGCACGTTTGATATCTGAGGATCCAGCTTTATCCACACACACTACAGTCAAACACTTGTGAACAGTAGGATTTTTAATGTTCTGCTCATCAAGCCTGCATTTATTTGATCCAAAGTACAGCAAAAGCAGTAATATTGTGAAATATTTTTACTATTTAAAATATCTGTTTTCTATGTGAATATGTGTTAAACTGTAATTTATTTCTGTGATCAAAGCTGTATTTTCAGCATCATTACTCCAGTCTTCAGTGTCACGTGATCTTCAGAAATCATTCTAATATGCTGATTTTGCTGCTCAGAAACGATTCATATTATTATTATTATTATGATCAATATTTAAAACAGTTGAGTAAATTTTTTCAGGATTCTTTGATGAATAGAAAGATCCAAAGATCAGCATTTATCTGAAATAAAAGCTTTTGTAACATTATACACACTATACCATTCAAAAGCTTGCGGTCAGTATATATATATATATATATATATATATATATATATATATGTAATTTTTTTTTATGGGGAAAGAAATTCTAGAAATTAGTATTTTTATTTAGCAAGGATGCTTTAAATTGATCAAAAGTGATGATAAAGGCATTTATAATGTTACAAAAGATTTCTATTTCAGATAAATGTTCATTCATCAAAGAAATCTGAAAAAAAATTACTCAGCTGTTTTCAACATAATAATAATAATAATTATATATATAGCAGCAAATCAGCATATTATTATGATTTCTGAAGATCACGTGACACTGAAGACTGCAGTAATGATGCTGAAAATACAGCTTTGATCACAGAAATACATTACAGTTTAACACATATTCACATAGTGTCAGACCTGTGTTCCCCATGTCACGTGTTTCCCCTCCTCTTGTGACCTTATTTGGTGTTTCCTGTCGTTTGTAATTATCAGTTCCCAGCCCTGTGTCTTTAGTCTCCACCTGTGTTTTGATTACTCCCCACCTGTTTCAGTTCTCCTCGTTTGATTTCCTTGTTTAAAAGCCCAGTGTCTCCAGTGTCCTGGGTCCGTGAATATATGTCTTCTTGTTTTATTAAAGTTCCCTTGGATTGTATCTCCTGGTCTCCTCGTTCCTTGCTCCTGGCTCTCCCCTCCGAGAGCGTGACAGATTCACGGACCTCAAGGATTGTAGTAAGCGGCGTTACTCCTCCCTCGGTTTTGTTTTCCGTTTTTGAAAAGTTTTTGTTTTCTGTTTTTTCCCCCTCTCCGTGGCAATGGAGTTCGCCGCCCGCCTCTTTGCCCTCATCGGGAAGGACCTCCCCTTCATGGAGTACGCTGGGGAATTCTGTGGGCTGGCCGGAGTGACGGAGGTGCAGGACGCGGCTCCCCCAAGCCCGCCAACGCGGCCCGCGGCTCTCCCTTGCCAGCCGGCAAGCAATATGGCAGGCCCAATGTACCTTAAGTGCCAGAGCTCTCCAGTGCTTACTCCTCGACCCAGCTCTCCTGAGCCCCGGCTGGTTCCGTCCAGCTCTCCTGAGCCCCTGCTGGTTCCGTCCAGCTCTCCTGAGCCCCTGCTGGTTCCGTCCAGCTCTCCAGAGCCCCTGCTGGTTCCGTCCAGCTCTCCAGAGCCCCTGCTGGTTCCGTCCAGCTCTCCAGAGCCCCTGCTGGTTCCGTCCAGCTCTCAAGAGCGCCCCCACGAGGCGGCTCCTTGCAAGTGCCCTCCAGAGGCTGTTCCTCGCAAGTGCCCTCCAGAGGCTGTTCCTCGCCAGTGCCCTCCAGTGGCTGCTCCACGCCAGTGCCCTCCAGTGGCTGCTCCACGCCAGATCCCTCCAGTGGCTGCTCCACGCCAGAGCCCTCCAGTGGCTGCTCCACGCCAGAGCCCTCCAGTGGCTGCCCCACGCCAGAGCCCTCCAGTGGCTGCCCCACGCCAGAGCCCTCCAGTGGCTGCCCCACGCCAGAGCCCTCCAGTGGCTGCTCCACGCCAGAGCCCTCCAGTGGCTGCCCCACGCCAGAGCCCTCCAGTGGCTGCCCCACGCCAGAGCCCTCCAGTGGCTGCCCCACGCCAGAGCCCTCCAGTGGCTGCCCCACGCCAGAGCCCTCCAGTGGCTGCCCCACGCCAGAGCCCTCCAGTGGCTGCCCCATGCCAGAGCCCTCCAGTGGCTGCCCCACGCCAGAGCCCTCCAGTGGCTGCCCCACGCCAGAGCCCTCCAGTGGCTGCTCCACGCCAGAGCCCTCCAGTGGCTGCTCCACGCCAGAGCCCTCCAGTGGCTGCTCCACGCCAGAGCCCTCCAGTGGCTGCTCCACGCCAGAGCCCTCCAGTGGCTGCTCCACGCCAGAGCCCTCCAGTGGCTGCTCCACGCCAGAGCCCTCCAGTGGCTGCTCCACGCCAGCGCCCTCCAGTGGCTGCTCCACGCCAGCGCCCTCCAGTGGCTGCTCCACGCCAGCGCCCTCCAGTGGCTGCTCCACGCCAGAGCCCTCCAGTGGCTGCTCCACGCCAGACCCCTCCAGTGGCTGCTCCACGCCAGCGCCCTCCAGTGGCTGCTCCACGCCAGCGCCCTCCAGTGGCTGCTCCTCGCCAGCGCCCTCCAGTGGCTGCTCCTCGCCAGCGCACCCCAGAGCCCGCTCCTCGCCAGCGCACCCCAGAGCCCGCTCCTCGCCAGCGCACCCCAGAGCCCGCTCCTCGCCAGCGCACCCCAGAGCCCGCTCCTCGCCAGCGCCCTCTGGTGTCCGCGCCTGCCGAGCGCCCTCAGGTGCCCGCGCCTGCCGAGCCCTCAAGTGCCCGCGCCTGCCGAGCGCCCCCTAGTGCCCGCTCCTCCAGAGCGCCCCCTAGTGCCCGCTCCTCCAGAGCGCCCCCTAGTGCCCGCTCCTCCAGAGCGCCCCCTAGTGCCCGCTCCTCCAGAGCGCCCCCTAGTGCCCGCTCCTCCAGTGCGCCCCCTAGTGCCCGCTCCTCCAGTGCGCCCCCTAGTGCCCGCTCCTCCAGTGCGCCCCCTAGTGCCCGCGCCTCCAGTGCGCCCCCTAGTGCCCGCGCCTCCAGTGCGCCCCCTAGTGCCTGCTCCGCCAGAATGGCCCCTAGAGGGGAACCTCCCCAAGAAAATTTTGGGGGGGGGCCATATACCCCTAGGCTGTGTGGTCGGGCCTAGGACCAAGGCCACGGAGCTCCCTGCTCCGCCATGGCCTCCCGAGCTCCCTGCTCCGCCATGGCCTCCCGAGCTGCCTGACCCGCCATGGCCTCCCGATTCTCCTACTCCGCCATGGCCTCCCGAGTC
>CM041802.1:1636377-1643877 GCA_023376895.1 Aspiorhynchus laticeps | reverse complement strand
TTTGATTTAACATCGTTTAACGATGTTGTATACGAGTCTGTGTGTGTGTGTGTGTGTGTGTGTGTGTGTGTGCGTTGTGCACCGCAGCAGTGTGTGTTTGAGGCTGATTGTTGTCGTTCCTGTAGAAACACTGCTTGGGCGTCTTTTATTGACCTCACCTTGACAAATAAGAAGAAAGGTCTGTCAGTCCAGCCTTATTCTGTGCTGTGAGCTCAGCTCTGGTCTTCTGGGATGTTCTCTGTGAGTTTGTTTACGGAAGCAGACGTTGAACAGTTCTTCCTCAGTTCCTCTTCATATAAGCAGCGGCATCTGGCCTTGGCTCTGTCTGCGGTGAAGCAGATGGCGTTGGTGACAGACGACACGTGCGCTGCCGCACATGTGAGTTAATGGTCGACAGAGCACTTGATCTGTGTTGACACACGCTTTAGGTGAAGGTTCCTGCAGATAAACAGGTCAGGTAAACACGGCGAGGAGCGTCCTGAGCACCAATCGCCGCCGCTCTACAGCATGGCAACATCACCCTATACGTCCAGCGCTCTGTGGGAGACGTGGCCGCTGCTCGTGTGTTGATAAGAGCCCGATACGAGCAGAGAGAACATGAGTTCAGACGCGTCTGAGGCCTGGAGGAGCTCCTGTGGACAGAGAGCAGCTTTATGAGTTTCTGCCGTATTTCCACACGTTCTTAACCTGCTAATGTGTTTGGGGTCAGTTTCACCTACACAATCTAGTTAGACTATTTCTTTTTTCTTGAAATATTGTGACTCTTTTTCATTTAAGGCCTTGATTGTGCGTGCAAAGATTCAACATACACCTTCTCAAAAGGTACACATATGTATCATCGAGGTACTAATATGAACTTGTAGGGGTAAGAAAAGGTACAAATATATACATTTTTTTAAAGAATATAGCTTTTATTCTTGTTTTTTTTTTCCTGAGATTGTATAGATGAGTTTTGGAAAATCTTTAATTCAGTTGTCATGTAGAAAAACAGCAAAAAAACACTTTGTTGAAACTTTTTATTAGAACAAATATTACAACAAGAAAACAAATAATTACACAATATTATCACTCCTTTTTGTGTAAGATAATACACAACCACTAATGAAGACAAAGCAAAATAAATAAATGCATTCAATAAATAAAATATACATAAATTATATAAACATAATCATATTAAAAGGAGACTTAAAGTAAACTATAAAATGATTCCATTTACTAAAATAATTACTTTTCCCAGAACATCTAATTTTTTTTCCAATTTCAGAAATAACATGGTATCCACTAGCCATTGAGAGATATCTGGAGGCTTGTGGAGCAAATGCACTTCCACTAATGCCAACAGAGTTTCTCAATTTGGTGTGTTTCACCAGGCCGTGAAGAAATATAGAGCTGAGTATCATCAGCATAACAGTGAAAGCTAACCCCGTGTTTCCTAATGATATCTCCCAAGGGTAACATATAAAGCGTGAAAAGTAATGGCCCTAGTACTGAGCCTTGAGGAACTCCATACTGCACTTGTGATCGATATGATACCTCTTCATTCACTGCTACGAATTGATGGCGGTCAGATAAGTACGATTTGAACCATGCTAATGCACTTCCACTAATGACAACAAAGTTTTCTAGTCTATTCAAAAGAATGTTGTGATCGATAGTGTCGAACGCAGCGCTAAGATCCAGTAGAACTAATAGAGAGATACAACCACGATCAGATGATAAGAGCAGGTCATTTGTAACTCTAATGAGAGCAGTCTCAGTACTATGATACGGTCTAAATCCTGACTGGAAATCCTCACAGATATCATTTTTCTCTAAGAAGGAATATAATTGTGAGGATACAACCTTTTCTAATATCTTTGACAGAAAAGGGAGATTCGAGATCGGTCTGTAATTAACTAGATCTTTGGGGTCAAGTTGTGGTTTTTTAATGAGAGGCTTAATAACAGCCAATTTAAAGTTTTTGGGGACATATCCTAATGACAATGATGAATTAATAATAGCCAAAAGAGGATCTATGACTTCTGGAAGCACCTCTTTTAGTAGTTTAGATGGAATAGGGTCTAACATACATGTTGTTGGTTTAGATGATTTAACAAGTTTATACAATTCTTCCTCTCCTATAGTAGAGAATGAGTGGAATTGTTCCTCAGGGGATCTATAGTACACTATTTGATGTGATAATATAGCTGACGGCTGCATGGTTACAATTTGATCTCTAATAGTATCAATCTTGGAAGTAAAATAGTTCATAAAGTCATTACTACTGTGCTGTTGGGAAATGTCTGCACCTCCTGATGTTATATTTTTTGTTTCTTCGGCCACTGTATTGAATAAATACTTGGGGTTGTGTTTGCTTTCTTCTAAAAGAGATGAAAAGTAATCAGATTGAACAGTTTATGCTTGTCAAACACTACAGTATGAAATTAATAAGAACTTCAAAAATAAGTTTATAAATGTAAGACTCAAACTTTACTCTGAATTAAAGACTTGTCTTCTGAATTATCGAGAGAATTAGCTGTTTCTTCATCTATTTGAGTGTCAGTCAGAAATCTGCATTGAAAATAACTGAGAGAAAGCCATTTTACCCTCACAAGGGTTTGAGAAAGACATAACAGAGGCTACTTACACTAATTACAAACAGCAATACATACTACTGACACTAAGTACACATAGTTAGATACTAGTTGTAGTCGTTTGCACCTCAGTGTGCAAATAGTCTCTACGAATAGTCATTAAAATAACAAAAAAAGTTTTTATTTTGTGTCTCTACAGCTGAATTTCATAATATCTAATTTTATGTATTTTCTTTTAGTTTCTGATAAGCTACAATATAGGTTTCTGTTTGTAGATGAGTCTTATTTTTTCCCATAGTGTTGATTTTTGGCAAATTGCATAGAAACCAGTGGGGGTCAAATTAAACCCGCAGATATTCAACACAACGGGAGGTAGATTTCAACACGGGTCGCTGGAGTTTGAGCTCCATCCAGCCTCCCTCTGGACGCCTGTGGCCTGTCTGATGTCCTGAAACGGGACACTGAAACATTAGGACTTGCTTTCTTTACATTATGGGTGTGAGACGTCTTTGCTTATGGAAAAACATGCAGAGCGAGATTCCTTTCTAGCAGCAGCATTCCTGTCCCATATGTTACTGTAAGCTACGCTCGTCTGCTGCCAGATCCTTCAGCGGTCAGCCTAATGTGTGCCAGCTGTGCACGGATCCCCATAAAGCCTGCTGCAGATTCTGCAGAGTCACGCTGAGGATCAGAAGGGCTTCTGGGTAATGAGCCGTGGTTAGGAAACGAGCTCAGAGCTGGAAATGCTCAACGGAAGGATTGGCTGATGCCATAAAGCCTCTGTGATCTTCAGGAAGAGCCTGAGGCAGTGTGCTGCAGACCCTGGAGTGTGTGTGTGTGTGTGTGTGTGTGTGTGAGAGTGAGTAGTGTGTGTGTGTGTGTGTGTGTGAGAGAGTGAGTAGTGTGTGTGTGTGTGTGTGTGTGTGTGTGTGTGTGTGTGTGTAGAGTGTGTGTGTGAGAGAGTGAGTAGTGTGTGTGTGTGTGTGTGTGTGTGTGTGTGTGAGAGAGTGAGTAGTGTGTGTGTGTGTGTGTGTGTGTGTGAGTGAGTAGTGTGTGTGTGTGTGTGTGTGTGTGTGTGTGTGAGAGTGAGTAGTGTGTGTGTGTGGTGTGTGTGTGTGTGTGTGTGTGTGTGTGTGTGTGTGTGTGTGTGTGTGAGAGAGTGAGTAGTGTGTGTGTGTGTGTGTGTGTGTGTGTGAGAGTGTGTGTGTGAGAGTGTGTGTGTGAGAGAGTGAGGTGTGTGTGTGTGAGAGAGTGAGTAGTGTGTGTGTGTGTGTGTGTGTGTGTGTGAGAGAGTGAGTAGTGTGTGTGTGTGAGGTGTGTGTGTGTGAGTGAGTAGTGTGTGGTGGTGTGTGTGTGTGTGTGTGTGTGAGAGAGTGAGTATGTGTGTGTGTGTGTGTGTGTGTGTGTGTGTGAGAGAGAGTGAGTAGTGTGTGTGTGTGTGTGTGTGTGTGTGTGTGAGAGAGTGAGTAGTGTCTGTGTGTGTGTGTGTGTGTGAGAGAGAGTGAGTGTGTGTGTGTGTGCGTGTATCATTGCTCTTTTATTGATGTTGATTGCTTCCATTGTCCTCATTTGTACGTCGCTTTGGATAAAAGCATCTGCTAAATGACTAAATGTAAATGTAAGTGTGTGTGTGTATGTGAGTGTGAGTAGTATGTGTGTGTGTGTGTGTGTGTGTGTGTGTGTGTGTGTGCGTTTTTGTGACATATGAGAAAACCAATGTGTATAATGACACAGGTATGACAGGTATTACAAGGAGAAGGTGATTTATGAGAACATGTCCCCATATTTCAAAACGCTTATAAATCATACAGAGTGAGTTTTTTTAAGAAAGTAAAAATGCAGAAAGTTTCCTGTAAGGGGTAGGTTTAGGTGTAGTGTTGGTGTGGGGTGATAGAAAATACAGTTTGTACAGTGTGTGTGTGTGTGTGTGTGAGAGAGAGTAGTGTGTGTGTGTGTGTGTGTGTGTGTGTGTGTGAGAGAGAGAGTAGTGTGTGTGTTTGTGTGTGTGTGTGTGTGTGTGTGTGAGAGAGAGAGTAGTGTGTGTGTGTGAGAGAGAGTAGTGTGTGTGTGTGTGTGTGTGTGTGTGTGAGAGAGTAGTGTGTGTGTGTGAGAGAGAGTAGTGTGTGTGTGTGTGTGTGTGTGTGTGTGTGTGAGAGAGAGTAGTGTGTGTGTGTGTGTGTGTGTGTGTGTGTGAGAGAGAGTAGTGTGTGTGTTTGTGTGTGTGTGTGTGTGTGTGTGTGAGAGAGAGAGTAGTGTGTGTGTGTGAGAGAGAGTAGTGTGTGTGTGTGTGTGTGTGTGTGAGAGAGAGTAGTGTGTGTGTATGTGTGTGTGAGAGAGAGAGTATGTGTGAGTGTGTGTGAGCATGTGTGTGTGTGTGTGTGTGAGAGAGAGAGAGTAGTGTGTGTGTGTGTGTGTGAGAGAGAGAGAGTAGTGTGTGTGAGTGTGTGTGAGCATGTGTGTGTGTGTGAGAGAGAGAGAGTAGTGTGTGTGTGTGTGTGTGTGTGTGAGAGAGAGAGAGAGTAGTGTGTGTGAGTATGTGTGAGCGTGTGTGTGTGTGAGAGAGAGAGGAGTGTGTGTGTGTGTGTGTGTGTGAGAGAGAGAGTAGTGTGTGTGAGTGTGTGTGAGCGTGTGTGTGTGTGTGTGTGTGAGAGAGAGAGAGAGTAGTGTGTGTGAGTGTGTGTGAGTGTGTGTGTGTGTGTGTGTGTGTGTGTGTGTGTGAGTGAGAGAGAGAGAGTAGTGTGTGTGCGTGTGTGTGTGTGCGTGTGAGTGTGTGTGTGTGTGTGTGAGCGTGTGTGTGTGTGTGTGTGTGTGAGAGAGAGTAGTGTGTGTGCGTGTGTGTGTGTGTGTCAGTCGACAGCGGTGCTCACACAGCTCTGGATGTGTCTGTGCTGTTCACTCACTCCTGAATTCTGCTGTAATCAAGTTCAAGTTCAAGTTGAGCTTTATTGTCATTCCGCTACATGTGGGGACATACAGTGGAACTAAATGTCGTGCCTCACAGGACCACGGTGCCACATAAATACAGACATACAACAATGAAGTAAAACACTATAAACCTATACACAAAAACTAACCTACTGACAGATTTGACTAGGTATACTATATATAAATGTTTACCGTATACAACTAAAGATAACGATAAAAAAATACAAACTATACAAACTATGCGAATGCTTCACATAAATACTGTACATGTGCAGAGAGAAACATTGGGAGTCAGCAGCTGGCTGGGGAACAGTACAAGATGGTTTGTAGTGGTGCATGAGCATGTAAACATACATATATTTCTGAGTCTTTTTGTGGGATTGTGTACACATAGTGTTAGGAAAAGTGTCTAGTGCATAGAGGAGAGTGTGTTACTACAGGTGGTTTGTACAGGCCCACTCACCTGTGTGTAGCACACTTGGATTGCACAAAAAAAAGTTTACAGTTTTTTCGCTGGTGTGGTAAGGTTGGGGGATGTTTGGGGAGGGGAGGGGAGAGGAGAGGGGAGGGGGGGGGGGTCCATGTTTCAGGAGGTAGGGGATCGCATGGGGTTTCAGAGGGGGGCGGGGTGATCTGAGTTCAGGGCTCTCACAGCCTGGGGGAAAAAGCTGTTGAGCAGTCTGGCGGAGCGGGCTCTGATGCTCCGGTACCGTCTTCCTGATGGTAGGAGCTGGAAGAGATTGTGGGAGGGGTGGGTGGGGTCCTTCACGATGCTGTTGGTTTTGCTGGAGCATCGTGCAAGGAGAATGTCCAGGATGGATGGGAGAGGGGCACCGATGATCTTAGCAGCCGTGTTCACTGTCCGCTGGAGGGTCTTGCGGTCAGCAATCATCATCTCTCGTCTCGTTCCTGCGATCACGATCTGTGCTGAAAACTACAGAAACAAACTCCACCCACACAGTCATGTGACCTGAGCAGACAGATAAGGTCGTAGGAAGTTGAACTGGAATTACAGGAAATGGAATATGCTAGAACACAGTGTACAGAAGTATTTCTCAAAGGGCTTTGTTAAAGCGTGATAAGAACGAAAGAAGCGAGCTACGAGGAGAATCACGTCATGAACTTTGATTTGAAGCACAGAAAGTGTTTGAAAGCCAGACAAAAGTACAAGACTTAACAGCTTTATTAAGGGAAAGAACTACAATCCCATGAAGCACTGCGGATGATGATGATGATGATGTGTGTATATCAACAAACAATATCTTTTACATTTGTTGCAATAAATGCATATTACGCATATGAATATTTAAGTAGTGTGAGGGGTTGATGGGAGTGGGCGGGGCTTGATTCTGTGATTGATGCAGAATTGTGGGTAATGTAGTTTTTCACCAGGATTTCTAATTACAAAATAAGTTGAAATAATGCAAACAGATTTAACAAAAGCACAAATCATCGTTAACATTACTCACAGTAGGTGTGTCTTATAAGTTACCATTCAAGTCAGTTTCCTTATGAACACAAATGAATGGGATTTTTGACTTTCAGAACCCAAATCCATATGATTCGGAGAATCAGCAGGTTATTCTGGGAAATAAAGTGTCCATCCTGGTCCGTTCATTTTGTTAAATTGTGTAGAATTGTCCAGATCTGTCTGTAAGGCCTATGAAACCTATATGAACATTCAGAGCAGCTGTTATGTTGATATTGATTGATCAGAATCACGTCTGATATTGTGGACGCAGCGCTGTTGATCTGAAGTGTGAAGCGGTCCTGTGAGGTCCGGTGTCTCTTCAGGGTCTCCAGACGTCTCTGTAAAAGCTGGACTATTTTTAACTTTGGCATGCATCTTAAAAACACTTGTGCTGGGATGCTCAAAATATCAGCGCGAGGCCAAAGACTGCATCTGGCTGATATTTTGAGAGGCAGTGATTTATAAACACACATCTATATTCATGAAACGCTCACTAATGGAGTCGCCTGAAGTCATATTCACTGTGTTACT
>CM041802.1:1626377-1631377 GCA_023376895.1 Aspiorhynchus laticeps | reverse complement strand
TTCTGGCCAGTTCCTTCGTCAAGTAAGTGCATTATTTTCACCTCGGGTTTTAAATAAAGACTTTTTTATTGCTAAGCAGTTAAATTTAAGCTTTTATTACATGTAATTGGAAATAGATGGTAAGTGACCATCCTTCGTTGCTGAGTGTGCTTACTAGTGCTTAGCCAATGGACTATAAATAGGATGGAGTGATTGCTTTCCATTTGCACTATAACCCATCTGTTTTTATACCCTACTATCCTACTTGTGTGATTTTATGTTCACTGTCTAAAGGGAGCAATGGATTTGTCTGTAAGCAGTGGATGGTGTATTGATCATCCACTGGATGATCAATAGAGATCATCCTGAACACCTGACAATAAAATGTTTTTATTCTGATGCATGATTTGAAGGACTGTGCGGATCAGCTCGCAGATGTCTTCTCATCATACTCACTCCTTTGAGACCCAGAGTTCAATTAAATCAATTAAACTGAAACATACAGCATTGTATTCTTTTGGTCTGACACTGGGGTCCCACAAGGCTCTGTACTCGGCCCTCTTCTCTTCTCTTCTCTTCTCTTCTCTTCTCTTCTCTTCTCTTCTCTTCTCTTCTCTTCTCTTCTCTTCTCTTCTCTTCCCTTCTCTTCTCTTCTCTTCTCTTCTCTTCTCTTCTCTTCTCTTCTCTTCTCTTCTCTTCATCCACACACATGATCTCATTTTATATTAGTCTGTGTCAAGGAGAAGAGGGAAGACATGTTTCTGAGGCTTAAAGTCAGTAAAAATATTAAGATGATTACTTAACGCACTTTGTTTGTAACATATTATCCTTAACAGTGCATATGCCTGTATGAGACGATCACCGACATATTTATTACTTAAATACTCTGCACTAAATACATGTTGCAGTATGCTGCTGAACTGGAGAGCATAACAAGCTCCATATGGAGTTTAGCCGGATATAAAACAATCATTTAATTTTTACGCCACTAGCATGAGCAGAACTGAACTGAAAAAAAATCTCTTTTTCCATCTGGCATTGGTCAGAGAAACAGATGAATGTTTTGAAAGCGTCACAGAGTTGCAATGGTTCACTCCTTAGGAGAATCAACCTATTAATTAATTACTTACAGTGAACATTAAACTGAGAGACAGTGAAGAATTCTGAGAGCACAGACATTCACTGGGGAAATTTCACAATTGTGTTTTGAATTACATTAATAGTAGCATTATAGTATAGTAGCATTGATTTAAAATGTGCCTTCGAAGCTAATGCAGTCTGATCGTCATTCTCTGCAGGTCTCTCGGGCCATTGTACTTCACCTACGGCATAGTCTTCGCCTGTGGCTGCAGCTTTGCGTATCAGCCGAGTCTGGTGATCCTGGGTCACTATTTCAAGCGGAGGCTGGGCCTGGTGAACGGCATTGTGACGGCGGGCAGCAGCGTGTTCACCATCACGCTCCCGTTCATGCTGTCCGGTCTGCTGAAGCGCGTGGGACTCGCATACACGATGCGTGTGCTGAGCATCTTCATGTTCTTGCTCATGCTGGCGGGATTCACCTACAAACCCCTGCTGCCCAAACCCGTCAGCAGCAGCAAGTCGGGCAGCCGCTGTCCCTCGCTCAACAGGGTGTTTAACGTGCACATCTGGAGGTCTCTGGGATACCGCATATGGGCCTTTGGGATCCCTGCGGCCCTGTATGGATACTTCGTGCCTTATGTTCATCTGGTGAGTGTGCTGAATTCCTCTGTTCTGCCTTAAGGTCATTGCACACTAAGTCCGAAATTTTCGAATTTTTTCGTATTCCTCATCCTTTCCTATCAAAATGCATGCTACGGAATCAAACCTGATCCGAATTTTTTTATGACGGACGAAAGTTTCGGAGGCAGTGTGTAAACGTGATTGACACAACATGAGGTCGTATTTATTTTTTAACGCGCAAAAATTTTGGACTCGGTGTGCAATGACCTTTAAACTTCACAAAGTCTCAGGGATGTCCTCATAGAAATATTACAGATAGTTCACCCAAATGCGAGCACTCTTACCATCTTTCATGCTGTTCCAAACCCGTATGCCTTCAAGGAATAACTAGAAATGTAAATTAGTTGAAAATGTGCTCATCCTCAGGCCATCCATGGTGTAGATGAGTTTGTTTCTTCATCAGATTTGTAGAAATGTGTCTCTGCATCAGTGTCTCAGCAATGGATGCTCTGCAGTGAATGGGTGCCGTCAGAATGAGAGTCCAAACAGCTGATAAAAACATCACAATAATCCACACCACTCCAGTCCATCAGTTAACATCTTCAGAAGACAAAAGCTGAAGCAAATCCATCATTAAGACGTTTTTAACTTCAAACTGTAGCTTCCAGCTAAAATATGAGTCAATAATCTATAATAATGCTTCCTCCAGTGAAACTATATCTTAAAGGCTTGATTCCACGACACAACTTTTGGAAAGAGTTTAGCTCTGATTTACATTATGGGCGAGATGATGATAGTTATCAAAAGTGAAAGTCAGTATGTTTTATTTGACATATTTCACATTATTCTTTGCTGGTGAATGTTCTCTGGAGGAAACCTCTGGTCTCGTGATATGTTCGCACACAGACAGATGCTGACAGCGTCATGATGTTGCGTTTCTGACGCGGCTGAGGTCAGCAGTCATGCGCTGCATGCAGAAATGCAGATTAGCACTTTTAGCAGTCACAGTCCGTTCTTTATTCGTTTATGATCTTGATCCAGCAGATAAAGGCCAGTGGTTCACCTGCAGTCACACATGAACCATCATCATCAGCGAACCGTCATCATCAGAAAGTGATTCTGTGCAGTTGTCGGAGATCAGATATGTTTGCTATTTTTTGAGATGTTCCGATCTTATCCTTTATTTCTTCTGCAGAGCACATACTGTGAGTGAAATACTCAAGATTGCTCTGACAGGGACTGGAGCTTGCAAGTGTCTTCAGAGAGCATCATAGCAGCAGTTCACATGAGTGTATTTTCAGGTTAAATTGTGATTTGTGTGAGGAACAGACAAACGTCTACGTGTGTTTTGTCTAATGAAGGTTGAGGTTGTGATGTTGATTGGGAATTATCCAAACCTTGCTCAGATGGCCCACGAGAGCCACGTCAGCAGAGTATCAGTGCAGTTCCTTCATCTGGTGTTCCTGTGGCTCAGAGCATTGCGTTAGGAGCGCAAAAGGTCATGGGTTCAATTTCCAGGAACACACATACTGATAAAAAAAATAAATTATAACCTGAATGCACTGTAAGTCGCTTTGGATAAAAGCGTCTGCTAAATGCATAAATGTAAATCTGTATGCTGGACTCCCATGTGGAGGGATGTTGATGCTGTGAGGTTTACAGAAATAAAAGGTCAAT
This sequence comes from Aspiorhynchus laticeps, assembly GCA_023376895.1. NCBI lineage: Eukaryota > Metazoa > Chordata > Actinopteri > Cypriniformes > Cyprinidae > Aspiorhynchus > Aspiorhynchus laticeps. The sequence continues at coordinate 1,628,020 of CM041802.1, read as the reverse complement.
TTGATCTGAGGAGTGCGGGGCGTAGCTGCAGACTGTGCTCTACACAAACATCGGCTCTGTTATTGTAGTATCTCCAGACGTGCTTTGCGCAGGTTAAGTTGCCCCACAGAGGGTTGATCAGGGCCGGCGCCAAGGGGGGGCATTCGCGGGCCGTGCCCCCCCAAACGAGTTACTGTGCCCCCCTTTCCATCCTCTCCCCTCCTTGCTGAACGTGATCGATTTCGAAAGCGAAAGTGAACCCGATAAACAGCACACATAAGAAAGCGATTGCACGCTTTAGCAAGCATCAGCAACTGCATGTGATCACAGATTGCACGCTTCCCACCCGAAACTCCCCCCAACCCCCCACAACGAGATTTGTGCCCCCCCCCTAGCAATTCAAATGCCTCCCCGATAGAGGTGCCCTGGCGCCGGCTCTGGGGCTGATGATGGGCAGCACTGAATGGGAAAGAGGTTGTTTATATGTGGAGAGCCGCTCTCTTATCCGGAAACCTCTGGATGTTTTCCTGCCGCTCTTTCTGGGTCGAAGAGGTTAGCGCTGGACAAACACACATCTCAGCATGACTTTGTCATCTGCCAGAGGCTGAAGAGCTCACTTGAACTGTTCAAGTCAAAACAAAAGCATGTTCCTTGGGGTTAGAGGGCACATGGCCTCGCAGGGTTTGAGTGTTGTTGTGAAGTCCTCACAGCGATCTCCACTCACTTCAGATCAACAGCAGGTTTAACACCCAGAAGTGTTTTCTTCACGTATTTTCTGTTGATATAGTTTCTAGTAGTCGTGGCTGTTAGCATGCAAGCTCTGATATAGTAGTCTGAGGTGCTCGTGTGTGATTGACTAAAGCTCAAATCTGGCACACGTCTTTTCCTGATTATTGTTATAGGATAGCAGAAAGGGCAAGAAATGTTGGTGGAATCTTTCAACCACAAGGTCTTTTGGTCGCTTTCTCTTCCCTTGTGTAAAAAAAACACACTTTAGCTAACTTTTAAAAAAGAGCTCTTATTATGGAAATAATATATTTTAAAAGGATCACTGAATGTGATGTTTTCAGACACTTAATTGCATGTTATTTACATTCAGTCTGGCTTTTGTTCTCATCATTGTACTGAGACTGCCCTTGACTTATTGGTAGCTGACTCAGGACTTGTATCTATATTAATTGTTCTTGATTTATCGGCAACGTTCAATACTATTTCACATAAATTCTTATTAGATAGACTGCAATCTATAGGAATTGTTGGTCCTTCTTTCCTCAAATCTCTCAGATCGAAACTGGCTTAGTTGTACAAACAAAGCCATCTAATCATGACTGGTGTCCCACAGGGCTCGGTTCTGGGCCCTTTGTTATTTATCATTTACCTACTCATGCTTGGAAGCATTTTCAGAAAATTTGGCATTGACATTCATAGACATACACACAGAGATGAGCCCTTCTGTCAATAATCATCTGCAGTAGTTTAACTCGTCCCGCAGCTCACCACATTTCATCACTTACATTTTCTAAGCATTTTGTTGGGACATGTTATATATTCTGTGTAGGTGAATTTTGTTGGGACACGTTTGTATTTTTTGTTGGTGAATGTTCTCTGGAGGAATATCCTAAATCCTTGTCCTTGTGGGGACATTTTTCCTGTAAGGGGTAGGT
>CM041802.1:1598877-1621377 GCA_023376895.1 Aspiorhynchus laticeps | reverse complement strand
AACCATTACGCCTATGGAGTCAAGTTTATTTATATACCGCTTTTAACAATACAGATTGTGTCAAAGCAGCTTTACAGTATCAAATAGGAAATTTTCCATAATTTCTGTGCTAACAGAGTCATGATGTTGCGTTTCCGAAGCGGCTGAGGTCAGCAGTCATGCGTTGAAGCATCAAGAAATGCAGATTAGCACTTTTAGCAGTCACAGTCCGTTCTTTATGCGTTTATGATCTTGATCCAGCAGATAAAAGCCAGTGGTTCACCTGCAGTCACACATGAACCATCATCATCAGCACAGTTCCTCAAAAACATTGCGAAATTTCTTGGACTCGTTTCAGATCTCGTCTGTGATAGACAGACTCTCATAACTGAGCTTTACTAAGCCATTGAAGGTTTTTTGATCCATAACGAATTGCTTTAACAAAACAACAGCAACAAGGATGTTCATAAGTATAAGCAGCTGCAAAACTGGCTCCATCATGCCTCCACTTTTTTAGCACATGGCTAATATAATCAACACACTATTGCCCAAAGTAAAGATATAGAGTCAATTTAATGGACTCTGGTAAATGCAGTCAGTCTATTCATAATGAAAGCATCCAAACTGCATGTGAAAACTGAATGAAATGTAGTAATATGTAAACAATATGATTTACACACTAACTCCAGCACAATCTGTGTATTTTAAATGCTCAAGACAAATACCACATCCGTTGCTGTTTTTCAGTTTGAGTATTTCGCAAGCCTGCTTACATGTGCTGTCAGGGCATTTACATTTACACTCATTAGACATTGTTAATTAAAGTGGTGGTGAAGCCATTGGAATGGGTCATTAAAGTCATAATATAGACTAAATAAGGACGACTGACGGCCGAGTCAGAGAGAGAGACTTTCAGACCCGTTCATGTGTTTATATGCCTTAAGGCTTAAAGACTCATGCATGGGTTATTTTGTTGCAGGAGTTGATAGAGTATTGTCTGTAAGCTCCTCATGTGTCCAGCACAGGTCAAGAATGAACTCAATCAGGTTGAGCATTGCTGATGATGTTCAGACTGCCAGGCGTTGTGTTCTTCTTCATTTTTTGCACAGTGAAACTGTGTGTGTGTGTGTGTGTGTGTGTGGTGTGGGCCGCTCCTCTCCCAGCCCTCAGATTGGTGTGTTTTGGGAGGAGGAACCCGAACGCCCAGGATCCCGTCTACATCTGCTCCTGTGTTTTTTATATTTCATGTCCTCTTCTGTACTAATTGCACTGCTCTGGATCTGATCTGCTCGCGTGTTTCTCTCTGAAGGAGTCTGTGTGTGTGTGTGTGTGTGTGTGTGTGCGTGTGTGCGTGTGTGTGCGGGTTTATGTGGTTTATGAGGACACAAATTTGTATAATGACATGGGTATGACAGAGGTATTACAATTTGAAGGTGGTTTATGAGGACACTGCCTATGTCCCCGTAATTCAAAAGGCTTAAAAAACATACTAAATGGTGTTTTTTTGAAAATCTAAAAATGCACACAGTCTCCTGTGAGGGCTAAGTTTAGGTGTAGGGTAGGTGTAGGGCAATAGCACACACAGTTTGTTCAGTATAAAAACCATTACGCCTATGGAGAGTCCCCATAAACCACAAAAACCAACATGTGTGTGTGTGTGTGTGTGTGTGTGTGTGTGTATGTGTGTGTATGTATGTGTGTGTGTGTGTATGTATGTGTGTGTGTGTGTGTGTATGTGTGTGTGTGTGCACGCTGGCAGGCAGTAAGTATGAATAATGAGCATTCATGACAAACGACTGGGTGGTGTGTCGCTCTTACACACACACACACACACACACACACACACACACACACACACACACACACATGTAGTGCAGGAAGTGGGTTAAGGTGTCTGTTTGGAGTGTTGTAACAGAACAGTCCCTAAAACAGGCCCCTTTTCCTGCCTGTTCACTCCGGGTGAGTTCCTGTGAGTCCTACACACACACACACACACACACACACACACTCACTCACTCACTCACTCACTCACTCACTCACTCACACACACACACACTCACACACACACACTCACACACACATGCAAACACCAGCAGCGATTGCTTGAGAAACACTGGAGTCTTCTTACTAAATGCACCAATGGTGTTCTGTTACAAACAATATCTGTACGATTCTTCAGGCAGAGACTCTTCTGCTCCGTCTGATAAACATGATCACGTGGAATAAAGACCAGGGCTATGAACGTTTCGTATTACCACAAATAGTTTCTTTCGGCTGTTGAACACAAAAGAAGATAACAGTTGTTGCTCCCCATTGAATTCCCTAATATTTTATTTCCATAATATGGAAGTCAGTGGGGACCAACAACTATTTGGTTACTCACATTCTTCAAAATATCTTCTCATATCTAAACATCTAAAACGGTCTGCATCGGTAAAGACCATGTGCTCCTGTCATGTCAGACACAAGCAAAACACTTTCTAGAAAATGTAACCTTAAAATGATTTACATGATAATTATGACAGTACTGAGGACTTGTTATTCTTTATGAAAATAAATATAAAGTGTATGCAACTAGCAAATGAATTCAAAACATATTTTTCTGTTGTTAGAGAAAGCATTTTTCAGATTTTAGGGCACAGGTCTGAGTAAAACACTATTTTAAGTAAGTGAATGAACCATTTTTAAAGCTCTTTTAATGTGCAGTCCCGGCGACAGGACACTTGACCTGGGGGGGCTTGTATGATTCTCGGGGGGGCTACGGGGGGGGGGGATTGGGTATTCTATATAAAACACGCCGTCAGATTTTAATTGAATGGATTATTATTGTCGCTTTCCTTACACACCACATTTAACAAACTTACAAACATCAGTGTGTACTATTTAACAAATGTCTTTTTTGCTAGTAATTCATTTAAATGTCTGAAACCAAATTTTATGTGTTTGAAAACACTGAATCTTTGCGATATAAGGCTAAAAGCACTGAGCGCATCTATTTCTGGCTCAGCGCCACACAAAGCGCGAAAGCATGAGTTTCAATTTGTGAATGTTCTAAATACACCGGTGATCGTCCGCATCAAACGGTTAAAATCAACGCGTTTCGGCTTCTTGGAGGCAGTGTTTAATTTGTAATTTGCGAGGTTCTGGAACAAAGTGGGGTGACTGATCAAATGATCAGAGGAGGGAGAGGTAACGGAGCATCGTGCAATTGGTGGACGTGGATTAAGTGATTACCAGCTTTGCACCAGTTGCTTTTATAGTGTGCACATTGTAGGCTACTCTAAAAAATAATGGTTATTTTATTTAAACATAGTGTTTGGGTAGTTTTTGTGTAACCGAGCTCCTGACAGTACAGTCGCGTTTGCGTGGATCATTGCAGGGCAGGCTTCAGACCGTCATGGGGGGGCTAAGCCCCCCCAAGCCCCCCCCTTGACACCGGGCCTGCTAATGTGTCAGATTATGGTGTGTGTGTTCAGTCTCTCATTGAGATCAGTGATGTCTCGTGGTCCATCTGCGCTTTCACATACAGACATCTGAGGAAAAAAGTCTGTAGGAATCCTAATGGCCAAATGAATGATGTTTAATTCAGTGATGTTTTTAATGCAGGTGTTTTGAGGCTGTCCATCACTGATCATTGTGTGTCTCTCAGATGAAGCATGTGGAGGAGCGCTTCGGTGCGGACGCTAATAAAGAGCTTCTGCTCACCTGTATCGGCATCACGTCTGGAGTGGGTCGTCTGATCTTCGGGAGAGTGGCCGACTACGTCTCTGGAGTCAACAAAGTCTACCTGCAGGTGAGACACTGATCTGAGAGCCATCTGGACCTGCTCTTTCTCTCTCTCAAACACACACACACACACACACACACACACACATACACTACATACATACATACACCAAAGCGACTTACAAATGAGGACAATGGAAGCAATCAAAATCAATAAAAGAGCAATGATATACAAATGCTATGACAAGTCTCAGTTAGCCTAACGCAGTACACGTAGTAAAGTCTTTTTTTATATATAATAAATAAATAAAAAACAGATAGAATAGAAAAAGAATAGAGCAAGCTAGTGTTAAAGGCCGTTTTTGCTTTTGTTAATTTTATAATAAATATAAAAGAAAACAGATAGAATACAAAAAGATTAGAAAAGCTAGTTAGGTTGTTTTTTTTGTAAGAAAACAAGCAGTTAGTAAATGAATAAAGTGCAAGTTTTTTTTTTTTTAAAGAATAGAATTAGAATAGAGAGTGCTAGAGTTAGAGGGTCAAATAAAGATGAAAGAGATGTGTTTTTAGCCGATTCTTGAAGATGGCTAAGGACTCAGCTGCTCGGATTGAGTTGGGCAGGAGGGAACAGTTAATGTAAAAGTCCGTGAAAGTGATTTTGTGCCTCTTCGGGATGAACAATAAAGTGAAGTTCACTTGCAGAACGCAAGCTTCTAAAGGCACATAAGGGGTGCAGAGCCGGTGGTGGTTTTGTAGGCAAACATCAATGCCTTGTATTTTATGCTATTGGCAGCTATTGGTAGCCAGTGCAAATCCAGCCGCATTCTGGATTAATTGTAAAGGTTTGATAGAATTGGCTGGAAGACCTGCCAAGAGAGCATTGCAATAGTCCAGCCTGGACAGAACAAGAGCTTGAACAAGGAGTTGTGAAGCATGTTCTGAAAGAAAGGGCCTGATCTTCTTGATGTTGAATAAAGCAAATCTGCAGGACCGGCCAGTTTTAGCAATGTGGTCTGAGAAAGTCAGCTGATCATCAATCACATCTCCAAGGTTTCTGGCTGTTTTTGAAGGAGTTATGGTTGATTAGCCTAACTGGATGGTGAAATTGTGATGAAACGATGGGTTTGCTGGAACCACAAGCAGTTCTGTCTTGGCAAGGTTGAGTTGAAGCTGATGGTCCTTCATCCAGCAAGAAATGTCTGTTAGTCAAGCTGAGATGCGAGCAGCTATCGTCGGATCATCAGGATGGAATGAGAGGTAGAGTTGAGTGTCATCAGCATAGCAGTGATATGAAAAGCCATGTCTCTGAATGACAGAGCCTAGTGATGCCATGTAAACAGAGAAGAGAAGTGGTCCAAGAACCGAGCCCTGAGGCACCCCAGTAGTTAGATGTTGCGACTTGGACACCTCACCTCTCCAAGATACCTTGAAGGATCTATCTGAGACTCAAACCACTGGAGTGCGGTTCCTGAGATGCTCTTTGCCAATAGGGTTGACAGGAGGATCTGGTGGTTAACCATGTCAAAAGCAGCAGACAGATCCAGCAAGATAAATAATGAAGATTTGGAATCCGCTCTTGCCAGTCTTAGGGCTTCAACAACTGAGAGCAAGGCAGTCTCGGTTGAATGTCCACTTCTGAAGCCAGACTGGTTGCTGTCGAGGAGGTTGTTCTGTGTGAGAAAGGCAGAGACTTGGTTGAATACAGCTCATTCAAGTGTTTTTGCAATGAAAGGAAGAAGGGAAACCGGTCTGTAGTTCTCTAAAAGAGATCGGTTAAGGGTGGGTTTCTTAAGTAGTGGGGTTATACGAGTCTAAATGCTGAGGGAAAAACACCAGTGTGAAGGGATGTGTTAATGATGTGAGTGAGTGCAGGTACAAATGCAGGAGAAGTGGCTTGAAGGAGATGAGATGGAATAGGATCAAGAGGACAAGTAGTAGGATGATTAGAGTTTAGAGACTTCTGCCTCAGAGAATGAAGAGAAGGATGTGAATGAGTGTATGTTTGCTGGTAAGATGTGTTTGACAGTTTGTGGTGTGGAGAATTGTGCTGTTAGGTTTGTAATTTTATTAACGAAGAATGTGGCAAAGTCGTCAGCTGTAAGAGTTGATGAAGGAGGGGGAGGACAAAGGAGGGAGGAAAATGTTTTAAAGAGCATGCAAGAGTTAGACGAATTGTTAATTGTTAAATACAACTGTTAGGTACTTTCTTCAGTTACTCGTTTATGTAACCATAGCTTTCCGCCATAAGCAGATGTCATCAGGTGGTTCCCAACCTTCCTTGAGTGTTTCGACCCTTACCACAACACTCTCCAGTTGGTGGGTCGGCAGTGGTGGCCGAGTCACTGCCCATCTGCTCATGGCTTCCAGCTTTCTTCTTCTCTCTTACTCCATATCCAGCTCGCTCAGCCTCCTCTCCCATCCTACGAGCAGCGTGTTTCTTGCTCTTCTCGTACATGCCTAAAGCTGACATCAGCCACCATACTGATTGGGCAGGAAAGCCTCTACAGCCTATTTCCACCGGAAACAGCCATGCATGCCATCCTTTGTCTTTAGACTCCCAAATTAAAGGCTGATACTTCAAGGTCTTCCTCTCATGAGCAGGTGTTTGTTCATTTTCCTCTCAATGTCTTCCACAACTGTTAGAGGGAACTCATAGACTGTGAGGAGCCAAATAAGCCTTGGCAGAAGGCCATGCTGGTACAGCCAGGATTTAAATTTTCCAGGGTGTCCGGACCTATCGATCTTCTTCAGCCACTGTTCTGTTTGCCTCACAGGCAGTGTCTGCAACATTGGCACCATCTTTCAGTGATGCATTGAACCACTTCCCCAAGCACTTTATAGGGCTGTCCTCAATGGATGGAATGACCTCGCCTTGAACTTGGAGGTCAAATTTACTCATGACTCTGCCCTTCCTGATGACCATCCTTCTGGTTTTCCTGGCCTTAAATGACAACCTTGCCTAAGTGGCTACATTGTTTCCAGTACCCATCTCGCTTGAACGTGTCACAGTTGTTATTGTTAGATCATCCATAAAACCCCGCAGCACTGGCCGAATAACGTCTGACTCTAGGACGGGGCCACGGGGCCACACACGCACACACACACACTCTCTCAAACACACACACACACACACACACACACGCACACACACACACACACACACACACACACACACACACACACACTCTCTCTCTCTCACACACACACACACACACACACACACTCTCTCTCTCACACACACACACACACACACTCTCTCTCTCTCTTTCTCTCTCACACACACACTCACACTCTCTCTCTCACACACACACACACACACACACACACACACACACACACACTCTCTCTCTCTCTCTCTCTCTCACACACACACACACACACACACACACACTCACACTCTCTCTCTCTCACACACACACACACACACTCTCACACACACACACATGTTGGTTTTTGTGGTTTATGGAGACTCTCCATAGGCGTAATGGTTTTTATACTGATCAAACTGTGTGTGCTATTGCCCTACACCAACCCTACACCTAAACTTAGCCCTCACAGGAGACTGTGTGCATTTTTAGATTTTCAAAAAAATTAGTATGTTTTTTAAGCCTTTTGAATTACGGGGACATAGGCAGTGTCCTCATAAAACACCTTCAAATTGTAATACCTCTGTCATACCCATGTTATTATACAAATTTGTGTCCTCATAAACCACATAAACCCGCACACACACACACACACACACACACACACACACACACACACACACACACACACACACACACACACACACACACACACACACGCACACTCTCACTCTCTCTCTCTCACACACACACACTCACTCTCTCTGTGTATCTGCAGGTGTCCTCGTTCCTGGTGATCGGGCTGATGTCGATGATGATTCCTCTGTGTCATGCGTTCGGTGGACTCATCGCCGTGTGTCTGCTCATGGGTCTGTTCGACGGCTGCTTCATCTGCATCATGGCTCCCATCGCCTTCGAGCTGGTGGGCTCCCAGAACGTGTCGCAGGCCATCGGCTTCCTCCTGGGCATGATGTCCGTCCCCATGACCGTCGGGCCTCCCATCGCAGGTAATGCCCCCCGCTGGCCAGAGTCAGTACTGCGTCGCTGACCCCTCAGACATTCACACGCATGCATTCAAAAGAGGCTGACCACACAATAACATCGCAAACGATCAACACGTCTCGTGAGATTCCTAAAAACTCACACACTTCCTGATCCATTGCCATGTGGATGATTCTTCACTATAAAAGCTATGGTGAAAATGCTAATTGGTTAACTTACTAAAAAATAAATTTATGATACATTTCACAGTAATTGTACAGTCAAACACTGTTAAATACGCAGTTTGTGGAAGTGAAACCGAAGTCATCTTCAGATTTACAATGAAAATTATGTTTTTTCATTGAATTTTTTTCTTAGTTTTTGTCATCGGTTTTGTACATTAGGTTTTTATGTCACATTTCATGTTGTTAAATTAATTATTATTGCATTACTTTAGTTTAGTTCATCATGTGTGTTTACCGTGATGGTGTTTATGGTTAGTTTGAACCATATTTGTGACGAGCTTTGATTCGTCACGTCATTCTCTTTATCAACTGTTTTAAGGTGGTTGTCGTTATATTGTAAAGGTTAAAAAAAAGATTTAAGTACTTCAGTAGGTTGGTATATTACCATATCAATATTTATGTCAGTTTATAATTTTTAATTTTTTTCTTTTTACTGTAAATTTAAGTTCTTAAAGTTAGTACTTGTGCACTAATAAAGTTAGGTGAAAGTTGAACTACACTTCACGGTGAAACAGACACACGACTCAATTATTCAAAAGGCCAATGTGTTGATTTAGTTGATTTAAGGCGTCTTTACAGCCAAATTAATGCTACTCTGTGCCTGATCAAAATTCAGTGTAAAGACATAATGCAGCATAATAGCCAAACTAAATAATACCATCTCAGATCCTAGTATCAAGGTATACAGTTGTAATTGCTGTGTACATGTGTTTATGCCACTTCTGAACAGTTTCAAATGTAAACGACCCCTGAATGTGTGAATTCTGTGCCACCTTTCAGTGTGTATTTTTCATTAGTTAATTGAAATTAAATTAAAACTTAAGTAAAAATACAACATCTTAACGTAACTCAGTTAAAGCTGCTCTGTGGCTGCTCAACATTCAATGTAAAGATGCAATGCCGCATAAAAGCTGGAGTAAATGATGCCAGCTTAGAGCCACCTCAGCCCGTACCCAGCTGGCACACAATGTCATGAGACGTTGATATTTGGTTAAACTTCGGTTGCGACGTCAGGTGACCAAAATTCAATGTCAATTCAACATCTAATGTCAATGTTAAATTGATGTCCAATACGGACGTCAGCTTAGGGATGGGTATCGTCAGGGCTGGACTGGGACAAAAATTGGCCCAGGCATTTTTTTGGTCCAGGCGGCCCACCACCACTTTCTCTCTCTCTCTCTCTCTCTCTCTCTATATATATATATACACACAGTATATGATATACACTACCAGTCAAAGGTTTTTGAACAGTAAGATTTTTAATGTTTTTTTTAAAGAAGTCTCCTCTGCTCACCAAGCCTGCATTTATTTGATACTAAATACAGCAAAATCAGTATATTGTGAAATAATTTAACTATTTAAAATAACTGTTTTCTATAAAATGTAATTTATTCCTGTGATTTCAAAGCTGAATTTTTAGGAGCATTACTCCAGTCACATGATCCTTCAGAAATCTTTCAAATATTCTGATTTTCTGCTAAAAAAAAAACAAACATTTATTATTATTATTATGTTGAAATAAGTGGAGTCATTTGTTTTTCAGGTTTCTTTGATGAATAGAAAGAAGAACAGCATTTCTCTGAAATAGAAATATTTTGTAACATTATAAATGACTTTATCATCATTTTTTTTTTTATCAATTTAAAGCATACTTGCTAAATAAATGTATTAATTTCTATAATTTCTTTCCCCCCAAAAAATTATACTGACTGCAAGCTTTTGAATGGTATAGTGTGTATAATGTCACAAAAGCTTTTTATTTCAGATGAACGCTGATCTTTGGATCTTTCTATTCATCAAAGTATCCAGGAAAAAAATGTACTCAACAGTTTTAAATATTGATAATAATAATAATAATATCAGCATATTAGAATAATTTTTGAATGTGACACTGAAGACTGCAGTAATGATGCTGGAAATACAGCTTTGATCACAGAAATAAATTACACTTTAACACATATTCACATAGAAAACAGCTGTTTTAAATAGTACAAATAGTTCACAATATTACTGCTGTATTTTGGATCAAATAAATGCAGCCTCGGTGAGCAGAAGAGACTTCTTTAAAAAACATTAAAAATCTTACTGTTCACAAACGTTTGACTGGTAGTGGAGATATGTATCATTGCATCTAGTTGTTTTGGATAAGAATAAAACGTCAGGTCCGACAATATCATGTCTCTTTTTATTTAAATCTAGATTTATTCGCATTGGCACATTGAAACCTCTACGAACACACTTGATTTGACCAAAAATCGCAGGGGATGAATTTACGTTCATTAAAAAGTGTTTATGTATTCTACACTTGTGGCGCGCGCACAGATGCCTGCCTCCGTTGCGAGTCCCTATCAAGCACTTTACCAATTCAACTGCTCTTCTCTCCCCTCCTGCCTGGTTCTGTGGCCCCCATCACTCACCACAGAGCAAGCCTGTTCTTGATAAAGCTGCTGTGAAACGTGGGGAAAGCCGACGAGGAAGAAGTTGGGGAAGCGATCTTTAGGCGGAGCAAAATACTTCATCGCTCCGTCTATAGCGCATTGTGATTGGGTGGTCCAGGCTCTGTTGGTGCCCTAGGCGAGATTTTAAATTCCATGAAGTTTAAAAATCCATGACTGCATCAAATGACAAATTCTGAGAAACATCATTATTGATGCTGATGACGAGCCATGGTAGACCACAAGTAGGTTTTAATCAGCTTGAACTTTGAAAAGCTCCTCTCTGCAGCTCAAAAGTCATTTAGTGCACTTTTTTGGTGAATTTAAAAGCAAGCAGTAATGTAACTGAAATTAAAACAACATTACAGAAGCTTAAATTTATTTTAAAGAAAATAAAGTTAAATTAAATAAGCAGTTAATTTAATTCCACAGTGTCAGTGTTGCTAGTTAAGATGTTCTAAAAAGGCTATTTCAAAATACAGCATAAACATCGTGGGCTAATACACAGTGATTAACTTGTGATTCTTACCTCTATATCGTCACTTCCTGCCTTGTGCCCCTGATAATTTTCTTTTTTCACTCACTTTTTAGAAATTATGCTTTCAGAGCTCTCTCTCTCACACACACACACACACTCACACACACTCTCTCTATCTCTCTGTCTCTCTCTCTCACACACACACACACACACTCTCACACTCTCTCTCTCTCTCTCTCTCTCTCACACACACACACTCACACACACTCTCTCTCTCTCTCTCTCTCTCTCTCTCTCACACACACACACACACGTACACACACACACACACACACACACACACACACACACACACACACACACACACACACACACACACACACACACACACACACACACACACACACACACACACACACACACACACACACACTCACTCTCTCTGTGTATCTGCAGGTGTCCTCGTTCCTGGTGATCGGGCTGATGTCGATGATGATTCCTCTGTGTCATGCGTTCGGTGGACTCATCGCCGTGTGTCTGCTCATGGGTCTGTTCGACGGCTGCTTCATCTGCATCATGGCTCCCATCGCCTTCGAGCTGGTGGGCTCCCAGAACGTGTCGCAGGCCATCGGCTTCCTCCTGGGCATGATGTCCGTCCCCATGACCGTCGGGCCTCCCATCGCAGGTAATGCCCCCCGCTGGCCAGAGTCAGTACTGCGTCGCTGACCCCTCAGACATTCACACGCATGCATTCAAAAGAGGCTGACCACACAATAACATCGCAAACGATCAACACGTCTCGTGAGATTCCTAAAAACTCACACACTTCCTGATCCATTGCCATGTGGATGATTCTTCACTATAAAAGCTATGGTGAAAATGCTAATTGGTTAACTTACTAAAAAATAAATTTATGATACATTTCACAGTAATTGTACAGTCAAACACTGTTAAATACGCAGTTTGTGGAAGTGAAACCGAAGTCATCTTCAGATTTACAATGAAAATTATGTTTTTTCATTGAATTTTTTTCTTAGTTTTTGTCATCGGTTTTGTACATTAGGTTTTTATGTCACATTTCATGTTGTTAAATTAATTATTATTGCATTACTTTAGTTTAGTTCATCATGTGTGTTTACCGTGATGGTGTTTATGGTTAGTTTGAACCATATTTGTGACGAGCTTTGATTCGTCACGTCATTCTCTTTATCAACTGTTTTAAGGTGGTTGTCGTTATATTGTAAAGGTTAAAAAAAAGATTTAAGTACTTCAGTAGGTTGGTATATTACCATATCAATATTTATGTCAGTTTATAATTTTTAATTTTTTTCTTTTTACTGTAAATTTAAGTTCTTAAAGTTAGTACTTGTGCACTAATAAAGTTAGGTGAAAGTTGAACTACACTTCACGGTGAAACAGACACACGACTCAATTATTCAAAAGGCCAATGTGTTGATTTAGTTGATTTAAGGCGTCTTTACAGCCAAATTAATGCTACTCTGTGCCTGATCAAAATTCAGTGTAAAGACATAATGCAGCATAATAGCCAAACTAAATAATACCATCTCAGATCCTAGTATCAAGGTATACAGTTGTAATTGCTGTGTACATGCGTTTATGCCACTTCTGAACAGTTTCAAATGTAAACGACCCCTGAATGTGTGAATTCTGTGCCACCTTTCAGTGTATATTTTTCATTAGTTAATTGAAATTAAATTAAAACTTAAGTAAAAATACAACATCTTAACGTAACTCAGTTAAAGCTGCTCTGTGGCTGCTCAACATTCAATGTAAAGATGCAATGCCGCATAAAAGCTGGAGTAAATGATGCCAGCTTAGAGCCACCTCAGCCCGTACCCAGCTGGCACACAATGTCATTGTCAGACCTGTGTTCCCCATGTCACGTGTTTCCCCTCCTCTCGTGCCCTTATTTGGTCTTCCTGTTCCTGTCCTCGTTTGTCTCCATTAGTCCCCAGCTGTGTATTTGATTGCTCCCCACCTGTTTCAGTTCTCCTAGTTTGATTTCCTTGTTTAAAAGCCCAGTGTCTCCAGTGTCCTGTGTCGGTGAATGAATGTCTTCCTTGTGTTTCCAATAAAAACCCCGTTGGATTATCTCCTGGTCTCCTCGCTCCTTGCTCCTGGCTCTCCCCTCCGAGAGCGTGACAGATTCACCGACCTAAACAAAGTAAGCGGCGTTACTCCTCCCTCGGTTTTGTTTTACGTTTTTGAAGAGTTTTTTGTTTTCTGTTTTTTCCCCCACTCCGTGGCAATGGAGTTCGCCGCCCGCCTCTTTGCCCTCATCGGGAAGGACCTCCCCTTCATGGAGTACGCTGGGGAATTTTGTGGGCTCGCTGCGGGGACGGAGGTGGAGGACTCGGCCCTCCTCCACATGTTCCGGCTCGGGGCCTGTTACCACCGCCCCGTAGACCTCCCAGACACCACTGGACTTACCTGGAGGGAAGGGATTTACCGGTGTCTGGGAAGCGTCCGGGCCCGAGCCAGAACCAGCCAGCCATTGGCGAATATGGCAAGCCCAATATGCCTAAATCGCCAGAGTTCTCCAGTGCCCACTCCTCGACTGCGCTCTCCGGAGCCCCTGCTGGTTCCGTCCAGCTCTCCAGAGCCCCTGCTGGTTCCGTCCAGCTCTCCAGAGCCCCTGCTGGTTCCGTCCAGCTCTCCAGAGCCCCTGCTGGTTCCGTCCAGCTCTCCAGAGCCCCTGCTGGTTTCGTCCAGCTCTCAAGAGCGCCCCCAAGAGGCGGCTCCTTGCAAGTGCCGTCCAGTGGCTGCTCCACGCCAATGTCCTCCAGTGGCTGCTCCACGCCAGTGCCCTCCAGTGGCTGCTCCACGCCAGTGCCCTCCAGTGGCTGCTCCACGCCAGAGCCCTCCAGTGGCTGCTCCCCGCCAGAGCCCTCCAGTGGCTGCTCCACGCCAGAGCCCTCCTGTGGCTGCTCCACGCCAGAGCCCTCCAGTGGCTGCCCCACGCCAGAGCCCTCCAGTGGCTGCCCCACGCCAGAGCCCTCCAGTGGCTGCCCCACGCCAGAGCCCTCCAGTGGCTGCTCCACGCCAGAGCCCTCCAGTGGCTGCTCCACGCCAGAGCCCTCCAGTGGCTGCTCCACGCCAGAGCCCTCCAGTGGCGGCTCCACGCCAGAGCCCTCCAGTGGCGGCTCCACGCCAGAGCCCTCCAGTGGCTGCTCCACGCCAGAGCCCTCCAGTGGCTGCTCCACGCCAGCGCCCTCCAGTGGCTGCTCCACGCCAGCGCCCTCCAGTGGCTGCTCCACGCCAGCGCCCACTAGAGCCCGCTCCTCGCCAGCGCACCCCAGAGCCCGCTCCTCGCCAGCGCACCCCAGAGCCCGCTCCTCGCCAGCGCCCTCAAGTGCCCGCGCCTGCCGAGCGCCCTCAAGTGCCCGCGCCTGCCGAGCGCCCTCAAGTGCCCGCGCCTGCCGAGCGCCCTCAAGTGCCCGCGCCTCCAGAGCGCCCCCTAGTGCCCGCGCCTCCAGAGCGCCCCCTAGTGCCCGCGCCTCCAGAGCGCCCCCTAGTGCCCGCTCCTCCAGAGCGCCCCCTAGTGCCCGCTCCTCCAGAGCGCCCCCTAGTGCCCGCTCCTCCTGAGCGCCCCCTAGTGCCCGCTCCTCCAGAGCGCCTCCTAGTGCCACGCTCCTCCAGAAATTTGCGGGGGGGCCCCCCTAGTGCCCGCTCCTCCAGAGCGCCCCCTAGTGCCCAGCTCCTCCAGTGCGCCCCCTAGTGCCCGCGCCTCCAGTGCGCCCCCTAGTGCCCGCGCCTCCAGTGCGCCCCCTAGTGCCTGCTCCGCCAGAATGGCCCCTAGAGGGGAACCTCCCCAAGAAAATTTTGGGGGGGGGGCCATATACCCCTAGGCTGTGTGGTCGGGCCTAGGACCAAGGCCACGGAGCTCCCTGCTCCGCCATGGCCTCCCGAGCTCCCTGCTCCGCCATGGCCTCCTGAGTCCCCGGATCCACCATGGCCTCCCGACATCCCCGCTCCGCCATGGCTCCCAGAATGGGCGCCGCCCTGGAGGCCTCCTGTCCTGTCCTGTCTCCATGTCCCTTAAGGCCTCCAGGGCGCCCACCCCCCCTCCCCGTTGGATGGTGTACGGTGCGGGACGCACCGTTCGGGAGGGGGGAGTACTGTCAGACCTGTGTTCCCCATGTCACGTGTTTCCCCTCCTCTCGTGCCCTTATTTGGTCTTCCTGTTCCTGTCCTCGTTTGTCTCCATTAGTCCCCAGCTGTGTATTTGATTGCTCCCCACCTGTTTCAGTTCTCCTAGTTTGATTTCCTTGTTTAAAAGCCCAGTGTCTCCAGTGTCCTGTGTCGGTGAATGAATGTCTTCCTTGTGTTTCCAATAAAAACCCCGTTGGATTATCTCCTGGTCTCCTCGCTCCTTGCTCCTGGCTCTCCCCTCCGAGAGCGTGACAGTCATGAGACGTTGATATTTGGTTAAACTTTGGTTGCAACGTCAGGTGACCAAAATTCAATGTCAATTCAACATCTAATGTCAATGTTAAATTGATGTCCAATACGGACGTCAGCTTAGGGATGGGTATCGTCAGGGCTGGACTGGGACAAAAAATCGGCCCAGGCATTTTTTTGGTCCAGGCGGCCCACCACCACTTTCTCTCTCTCTCTCTCTCTCTCTCTCTCTCTCTCTCTCTCTCTCTCTCTCTCTCTCTCTCTCTCTCTCTCTATATATATATATATACAGTATATGATATACACTACCAGTCAAAGGTTTTTGAACAGTAAGATTTTTAATGTTTCTTTTAAAGAAGTCTCCTCTGCTCACCAAGCCTGCATTTATTTGATACAAAATACAGCAAAATCAGTATATTGTGAAATAATTTAACTATTTAAAATAACTGTTTTCTATAAAATGTAATTTATTCCAAAAAAATTATCCTGACTGCAAGCTTTTGAATGGTGTAGTGTGTATAATGTCACAAAAGCTTTTTATTTCAGATGAACGCTGATCTTTGGATCTTTCTATTCATCAAAGTATCCAGGAAAAAAATGTACTCAACAGTTTTAAATATTGATAATAATAATAATAATATCAGCAAATCTGCATATTAGAATAATTTTTGAATGTGACACTGAAGACTGCAGTAATGATGCTGGAAATACAGCTTTGATCACAGAAATAAATTACAGTTTAACACATATTCACATAGAAAACAGTTATTTTAAATAGTACAAATAGTTCACAATATTACTGCTGTATTTTGGATCAAATAAATGCAGCCTCGGTGAGCAGAAGAGACTTCTTTAAAAAAACATTAAAAATCTTACTGTTCACAAACGTTTGACTGGTAGTGGAGATATGTATCATTGCATCTAGTTGTTTTGGATAAGAATAAAACGTCAGGTCCGACAATATTGTGTCTTTTTTTATTTAAATCTAGATTTATTCGCATTGGCACATTGAAACCTCTACGAACACACTTGATTTGACCAAAAATCGCAGGGGATGAATTTAAGTTCATTAAAAAGTGTTTATGTATTCTACACTTGTGGCGCGCGCACAGATGCCTGCCTCCGTTGCGAGTCCCTATCAAGCACTTTACCGATTCAAGGAAGAAGTTGGGGGAAGCGATCTTTAGGCGGAGCAAAATACTTCATCGCTCCGTCTATAGCGCATTGTGATTGGGTGGTCCAGGCTCTGTTGGTGCCCTAGGCGAGATTTTAAATTCCATGAAGTTTAAAAATCCATGACTGCATCAAATGACAAATTCTGAGAAACATCATTATTGATGCTGATGACGAGCCATGGTAGACCACAAGTAGGTTTTAATCAGCTTGAACTTTGAAAAGCTCCTCTCTGCAGCTCAAAAGTCATTTAGTGCACTTTTTTGGTGAATTTAAAAGCAAGCAGTAATGTAACTGAAATTAAAACAACATTACAGAAGCTTAAATTTATTTTAAAGAAAATAAAGTTAAATTAAATAAGCAGTTAATTTAATTCCACAGTGTCAGTGTTGCTAGTTAAGATGTTCTAAAAAGGCTATTTCAAAATACAGCATAAACGTCGTGGGCTAATACACAGTGATTAACTTGTGATTCTTACCTCTATATCGTCACTTCCTGCCTTGTGCCCCTGATAATTTTCTTTTTTCACTCACTTTTTAGAAATTATGCTTTCAGAGCACATAAATGGCAAAACTATTTTAACTGTGTGCACCATGCATAATTAATGCATTATAAATAAAAAAGACTGAATGAATAAAAAAGACTGCTCTTTGTCACTTTAAATAGAATAGTCTTGATAAGCTCTTTGCACTACACCATTTTCGACCCCTGCCAAATTATCGGCGCCACGGGGGGGGGCGTGAGGGTGCGTCGCCCCCTCACTCGGACTATCCCGCCCCCTCACTCAAGATGAGTGTGAAAATAGATTTTATTTATGAAATATAATGGTTTATTTAAAAAACACAGTTGCCAAATGAATAGGCTTTCTAGCATTAATATGATGCTACTATAGCAAACATTTAGGACCGTCTGTTTCACAAAGTCGCATTTTAATTACATCTGACACACAAACTTCCCGCGCAAGCGGTTCAACTAAATGCAGGCATTATGCAGCACTACTAAGCTAAAGGTATGATGAAATAATTGTTTAATGTTTAATAGAGGGATAGATTATCGTAGTTCGTTGATTATTTTGCTGTATTGTTTGATGCTGTTCAATTTGTTCAACTTAAAATGATGCATCTGTTAAATGGGCCGCAATGAATGTGTTATGTCAGGGAATCGGTCGCAATAAGCTTGTTTCATTGTAAAACAGACACGATTAAGTATTTCTGGTGGTTGTGGTGGTATTTGACTGTATTTGTGGTAAAACCGCTGCACTAAGACATGTTATTTCCTGGATGTCAGATTTTCGAATTTGATGCGATTTTGTTTTATTATACTCTGCCATCTGTATTTGCTAAGCAGGCTACCTATTAGTAGGGTCATTCACTCAGAACGCATTTTTCATTCCACTGCGGTACTTTTCCATTGTATTTCAAAGTAAACGCGCTACGGATGTCTTTGAATCAGAATGCTGCGCTCTCGTCTTTTATAGCAGCTTCTCCGTGCATAATACATCATTATAAAACACTGCACTGAAAAAAACAAAACCACTGATCTGTCTGAGACCAAAATACGTGAATGGGCCACATATGTTTTTATTTATTTTTACTTTGCGCTACGTCATCGCCCCCTTTCGTTACCTCAGCCGCCCCCCCCATCAGTGCTGCGCTGGTGCCGGCCCTGTTCTGCACTGTTTGTTTGTTTGTTTATTTCATCTGCCATGTGCCTTATGCCACTTTATCCATTTTTATATTATTATGTTTTATTTTTATTTTTTTATTTTATGTTTTATTTTTTTCTTCTAAGAGAGTAACGCAATTTCAATTCTCTGTATGTATGTACGGTACATGTGGCAGAATTGACAATAAAGCTGACTTTGACTTTGATTATAATTATTATAATTACGTCATGACGCAGAAAGTGTTTAAATTAGTCCAACATGACATGTTGTCAAATCTTATGATTTTTCATTTGTCAATTTAATTTTATTCTAACATTATTTCAATCAGTTCGATCAGTACTAAAATTGTTAACTGTCAGTAATAATTTTGCTTAATAAATGTGTGTAGGAGCGCACGATGGTCACAAGAGGAAAAAAAAAAACTTTCGTGCGGCGCCCCCCAGTGATTTTGCACATAGGCAACTGCCTATGTCGCTTATGCCACGGGCCCCCTTACGCTGTAAATACAGGAGACGAACCAATGGGCCACTAGCTGCTCGCTGTCCCTGCGTGATGGTCCTTGGCCAAAAAAAATTGAAAACATTCTGTCGGCCCCTTAAGTGCGTCGGCCCACCGGGAAAATGCCCGGTATGCCCGATTACCAGTCCAGCCCTGGGTATCGTTAAGGTTTTAACAGTGTTACTACTCTTACCGATACTGCTTATGATCCGGTACTTTAACGGTGATCTTATCGGTACTTTATTTTTATATACTGTATATATATATATAAGGAGCTGAATTAACATTGCTTTATATTCTGAAATGTAAAATAAATATTTAATTAAATGAATATAAATTTGTAAATGCACCAGTGTGCAAGCATTTTTAGTGTTTTATATACATAAGATAAGATACAGTAAGAACATGAACAAAGAAACAAAGTAAAAACAAACTGACAAATATAATAAAACAAATATACAAATGAAATGAAATAAACAGTGCTTCATTTTTCCATGAAGGTCTACTAACATTAATGTTCAGGTAAATAATAGCTACAAAATAAATCTAAAAGTAATCAAATGTAAATGAACACTGCATAGTTTTCACTGTATGTATTGATAGATTAATGCTTATTAAAGCTATAACGTTATTCAGATTAAGAGCTGTGGGGGATTTTCTCTTTGATTAACACTGATGAAGCACCAGTCTGTCATTTTAAGACAATATATTGACACACATCAGATTTTCTCCCAACTGTTCTCGTCCTCTTAAGACATAAACTGTGTTTAAGTGAATACTCTCGTAGCCGGCCATTTGGACATATTTTGTGTGTATTTGATCGTTTGTAAGCGCCCGAAGCTCTAAGTGTAATTTGCCTGTCCGTTTTGGAGCGCGCTCCTCCGCTGCGCAGGCACACACACACACACACACACACACACACACACATTTCAGCCTGGGGAACAGCGTCTCTCGCGCGGATTGTACTTTCAACGTTTTATTAGCAAACATGTCCCGCAATTTAGCAACAGTAAAGACGGCATCTTACAACAATCACCGATGATGATGCTGACGTTAAGTTTGGGTTTTAGGGAGGAACGAATGCGCGCCGCTGTAAAGGGATGGAAAGTTGTGCTAGAAGAAACGCGGCTATAATCCTTAGAAGCCAAAATCGAAATAAAATAATAAACGTATCTTAATATAACAGCCACAGGCCTAAAGCGTAAGCAGATGTTTGAATAGTTAGTTCTCTCATCATAATTAAACAGGGCTTTCATGTTGCGCGTGCTGAAGCTCCTCTGCGTGAGCGCGATCTCGCTTCTGAATTACGAATAGCAAAAATGCATCATAGACAAATGTTTGAATATTACTGCACATTAAAACAGCTGGCAACTCTGGTGAGAGAGAATTTGCAAGATAATGTGTATATATAGCAACAATAAATGTATGTGTGTTATTAATTTCTCCAGTACCGACAGCAGAACCGATAACGTCAGAGCTTATCGATACTCCGGTCTTTCATAATTTAGCCCCGAGACCGATTTAATACCGAGTTTCGGTACCCATCCCTACATCAGCTGATGTTGCTGTTTGTTGTTTTTAGGTTGTGTAACCAAAATCCAACCTTAAGTCAATGTCAAATACTGACGTCAACCCGATTTTCATTCTCAACCAAAAAGCATCATCTGCCCGACATCAACCTGACGTTATATTGACGTCTTGTGGGTAGTATCAAACACATGAAACATGAATGTCGTACAGTCTCTTGCTCGAGACTAAAAAAAAAAAACGAGTTGAAAGCGTACCGAGCCGCGGAAGAGATACTGTTTCTTTAGCGCTTTCCGCGAGCGCGATTCGAGACGGAGTGAAACACGGACAAATGCTTTTCATCTATTATTTCATCCCAATACCCCACCCCCCCCTCGTCGGTGACACAGTTTTGCGTAGGGCCCCCAGAAATCTATGATCGGCACTGATTAAAGCGTCTGTGTAAAGACTCCTAAATGCAGCTTCAGAAGCGTCTTTTAGTGTAAAGGTCTTTGCACACTGAGTCCAATGCACATTAATTAATCCGTTGCAAAACAATACGAAATGGAGTCTTGTGAGGATGATTTTGTTGTTCTTTCTCTTGGATGGACCCAATATTTCTTCTTTCTTTTTCTCTTTTAAAGAGGAAATATTGGGTCCATCCAATCCAGAGACTGTGTAGAGAGAAAGGAGAGTTCCATCTCCTTATTAAGTATTATCCCGAGCGATTCAAAGTTTATATTTATATTTATATTTTGTCTGTTCCACACTATGTTTGTCATACAATGCTTTGTGCTGCGAGATGAAGTGGATCAACTTGCCATTCTGGATTTTGGCGTTTGCTTGTACGGTGGCTCTGAATTGTCAAAACACCTCTCAAAATGCTTGCTTCGGATGCGAAAAATGCAGAAAATCAAACCTGATCCGAGTTTTTTTATTACGGACGAACGTTTCGGGGGCAGTGTGTTAAAGTGATTGACATAACGTGAGGTTGTATTTATTTTTTAAAGGGGTCATCGGATGCGATGTGCACTTTTACAAGTTGTTTGAACATAAATGTGTGTTGACAGTGTTTGTACACAACCACCCTATAATGATAAACATCCACACAGTGCTTTTTTAATCCCTATAAATAATATCCCTTTCTCAAATCAAGCCGTTCCTTGATTCTTGGCAGAGTGATGTCACACAGACAGGCCCCTCCCACGATTGTTGATTGACAGTAGCGTTTAACCTTAGCCCCGCCCTGAGTGAGTTGTCATCAGACATTGTTTCTCCGCCGGAGCAGATGTAGACAAGAATGGCTTCTAAGCGATTGAGGTGTTTTGTTGTTGGATGTAATAATGAACATAGCAGTCGTCATTTACTCCCGACATCTGAGCCGCTGAAGACGCAGAGGATTATGTTTGTTTTTGAAGGGAATGCCCCCCCCCCCGATCTGCCAGAGTTGTTTTTGACAAGGTAAAAAGGGGTTTTACACTACCATTGAGAAATTTTAACCATAGTATGTTACAGATTTTTCATTAAGACCCTAAAGAATCATCTCAACTTGTGGAAAATGGGCATCTGATGACCCCTTTAATGTGCAAAAATTTCAGACAAAATTGCAATGGCCTTAAATCTGGCGTAGCTGAGCTTGTCTGTCTGGTTTTGTACACAGGGTTCCTCAGAGACCGTCTGGGCAGCTATGACGTGGCGTTTTACCTGGCAGGCATTCCTCCAATCATCGGCGGGGCCATGCTGTGCCTGATCCCGTGGGTGGAGGCGCGGAGGAGGAGGAAGGAGGCGCAGCCGGCGCCCGAAGCCACAGAGAAGATGCTGGAGAGCAAGAACGGCGCACAGGTCGAGCTGAAGCCTGAGGAGACAGCCAAGGAGCCCGAGTCCGTCATCTGAGAGCACTTACAGCGGACAGAGACTGACAGACGTGTGTGTGTGTGTGTGTGTGTGTGTGTGTCTGTGTGTGTCTGTGTGGAGAGTCTTGATGTGATTTTCTATCCCTGCAGGAACATGCAGACCGGGCATAAAACAAGGCTTCTCCACCAATGTGATTTATGAGCTATGCATATTTCAGAACGTCTCCTTGAATATTTTTGTACTGTTCTTCTAGGCTTTAAAAGGAAAGTGAAAGTTAGACAATCATCAGGTTAAGAAGGGAAGATGTTTGCTGGTGCTTCTGCGGGTGAAGCCCTGAGAGAAGAATGAATGAATTTTATTTTAACCCACATTTCCTTTACTCTTATAATCTAGCTATGCATTGTTTTATGTCAGACTATTTGTGTCCCTGGAGCACAAAAGCAGTCATAAG
>CM041802.1:1588877-1593877 GCA_023376895.1 Aspiorhynchus laticeps | reverse complement strand
GTCCCCGGGACTGGAGTTCAGAACCACTGGATTAAATGGTATTAATCATAAAGCATGACTAAATAATTAAAATCATCAAACTTATACAATTTCACACCAATTTATTACAACCCGAATTCCGGAAATGTTTGGACGTTTTTTAAATTTGAATAAAATGAAAACTAAAAGACTTTCAAATTACATGAGCCAATATTTTATTCACAATAGAACATAGAGAACATAACAAATGTTTAAATGGAGAAATTTTACACTTTTTTCTACTAAATGAGCTCATTTCAAATTTGATGCCTGCTAGAGGTCTCAAAAAAGTTGGCACGGGGGCAACAAAGGGCTGAAAAAGCAAGACATTTTGAAAAGATTCAGCTGGGAGAACATCTAGCAACTAATTAAGTTAATTGACATCAGGTCTGTAACATGATTAGCTATAAAAGGGATGTCTTAGAGAGGCAGAGTCTCTCAGAAGTAAAGATGGGCAAAGGCGCTCCAATCTGTGAAATAGTGCGTAAAAAGATTGTGGAATACTTTAAAAACAACGTTCCTCAACGTCAAATCACAAAGGCTTTGCAAATCTCATCATCTACAGTGCATAACATCATCAAAAGATTCAGAGAAACTGGAGAAATCTGTGCGTAAGGGACAAGGCTGAAGACCTTTGTTGGATGCCCGTGGTCTTCGGGCCCTCAGACGACGCTGCATCACTCTTCGGCATGATTCTGTCATTGACATTACTAAATGGGCTCAGGAATACTTCCAGAAACCACTGTCGGTAAACACAATCTGTAGATGCCAACTAAAGCTATATCATGCAAAAAGGAAGCCATATGTGAACATGGTCCAGAAGCGCCGTTGTGTCCTGTGGGCCAAGGCTCATTTAAAATGCACTGTTTCAAAGTGGAAAAGTGTTCTATGGTCAGACGAGTCCAAATTTGACATTCTTGTTGGAAATCACGGACGCCGTGTCCTCCGGGCTAAAGAGGAGGGAGACCTTCCAGCGTGTTATCAGCATTCAGTTCAGAAGCCAGCATCTCTGATTGTATGGGGGTGCATAAGTGCATACGGTATGGGCAGCTTGCATGTTTTGGAAGGCACTATGAATGCTGGAAGGTGTATAAAGGTTTTAGAGCAACATATGCACCCCTCCAGAGGACGTGTATTTCAGCAGGACAATGCAAAACCACATACTGCAGCAATTACAACAGCATGGCTTCATAGTAGAAGAGTCCGGTGCTGAATTGACCTGCAGTCCAGATCTTTCACCTATAGAGAACATTTGGTGCATCATTAAACGAAAAATACGTCAAAGACGACCACGAACTCTTCAGAAGCTGGAAACCTATATCAGGCAAGAATGGGACCGAATTCCAGAACTCCAGAAACTCATAACCTCGATGCCCAGTCGTCTTCAAACTGTTTTGAAAAGAAGAGGAGATGCTACACCATGATAAACATGCCCCCGTCCCAACTATTCTGAGACCTGTAGCAGGCATCACATTTGAAATGAGCTCATTTAGTGCATAAAATTAAAACATTTCTCAGTTTAAACATTTGTTATGTTATCTATGTTCTATTGTGAATAAAATATTGGCTCATGTGATTTGAAATTCTTTTAGTTTTCATTTTATTCAAATAAAAAAAAAATAACCCCGTCCCAACATCTCCGGAATTCGGGCTGTAAAAGATTAACAAAACTTATATATTTCGGGCCCTATGAAATGTTGTTTTTTTCTCACCATGTGTTTTGTTGTTATTACATTCTGTGTTTTAGCATGTCTAATTATTTGAATGCATAAAAACAACTTAATTTATTCAAATTTATTCTTAAAATAGCTTTATATATTTTTCCCCCCTTCAGAAATTCTGTGTTGTGTATTTTTAATTTTCTGGTTATCAAATGAAGGCATAAAACATTAATTTAATTTATCTTTTAATTGTTGAAAATTAAACAAAGGGGAGATACTATTAAAATTAAAACATGGAAGAAATGGTGTTATTATTCCTAAAAACTTATGTTTGTTTCATTTTAGTAGTAGTATGTAGCTACATTCTGATGAACAATAGTAATATATTTCTGGCACAATGTCTTCAAATTATAGCAAACTTTTATTTTAACGGGTTGCCGTGAATATCTTTACATTTCTGTGTGTATATGATAAGACGATAAATGATAAACTGCTTATGATGTGACTCTCAGAGCAGTTCTGGACATGTTGTTCATGTATTTATCTCCTCATTTAGAGAGAAGGCAGATGCTGAAATCACTGCGTGCGTCAAGAAAACGGTCAGTAAAAATAAACTGACCAAAACTGTTATATAAACAACATTTCATTCTAATCTCACGTTTTATGAGATTCGTCCCATCTGCAGTATCTTCTGGGTGTGTGTGATTGTGTCCCCTGATAAGTGCAAACTCCACACTGACATCACAAACACAGCTCTCAGACGTGGACTGAGTTCCTTCTTTACCAATAGAGCTCAGTGGAGATTACCAGCATAGTTACCAATGATGCTTTTGGGAAACGCACCCCAGAAAACACGGATGCTCAACATCAGTCATGTGCTGCAGGACACAGGTGATTGACAGGTGAGCACAAAACCATCAAAAAGATCAGATTCTGGCATTACACATGATTTCATGTCAGTTTTCAAAAAAAATAAAATAATAATAATAATAAAAAAAATAATAAAAAAATAGAATTTGAAGATCAAGGTAAATTGTACTTAATTTATCTTCTGGGAAACATGCAAGTATCTTCTGCTGCTTCCGAAGGGCAGTAATAAATGGAAAAAATATATATATTTCTACAAAATAAGAAGAATTTGGACATCTTAATCCTGTTCAAAAGTTTTCACGCCCCGAGTCTTAATGCATCGTGTTTCCTTCTGGAGCATCAGTGAGTGTTTGAAGCTTCTGTAATAGTTGTGTTTGAGTCTCTCAGTTGTGCTCAGTGTGAAAAGATGGATCTCAAAATCATACAGTCACTGCTGGAAAGGGTTCAAATATGCAGAAGATGCTGGAAAACAGAAGAATCTGCAGGACCTGGAGGATTTGTCTGAAGAACAGCAGCAGTTTAACTGTTCAGAACAAACAAGGGACTCGTGAACAACCAACACTAAACACAAAACACTCGTGGATCATCAGGTAACCACACACTGTATTAACAACCAAGGGTTCACAAACTTTTGAATGGGGTTATTTTAATAATTTTAATATTTTTTTTTTGTCTTGTGGACTATATGTAAACATCTTTTATGTAAAATATCTTACTCAGGACAGTACTAAATAAAAAATAACATGCATTTTGTACGATCTCTCTTATTTTGTTACAATTACTCAAATTTTTTCACAGATTCTGCAAGGGGTTCACAAACTTTCAAACAGCACTGTATATATATGTATATATATATATATATATATATATATATATATATATATATATATATATGTGTGTGTATACACACACACACACACACACACACACACACACATACATATATATATATATATATATATATATATATAAGCAACTGGGAAACTGTTCTAATATTTACTCATACATTAATTGATTAATTTACAAACATACTGATGGCTTCAGATTAATTTGAGCAAACTAACATGAGAAACTGTGAGTGTGAATCAGAGGCACACATCCAGCATATAAACACACAGTTTATCTCCCAGCAGTCTGGAGATGGTGCAGTCCACCCAGTACCGCCGCTCCCTATACGCAGAGTACGCAGGCACCAATTCCCATCCCAGTTGCTCAATAAATAAATAAATAAATAAAACGTGAAGCGCCATTCCCGCATCTGCACCCGCTCATGATTGATGGACAACTATGCCCGTGAAAAGACATCAGCAATCTGGCGTTGTGCCCAATTCTGACCCCTGCCAGATTATTACCCCCCTAGTATTGGTAGGTTTAGGGTTAGGTGTGTGTGAGGGGTTAGGATTAGGCAATCAGATAGCGATTTCAATGAGAGGGGTAATAATTCGGCAGGGGGTCGAAAACGGGCACAACACCGGCACCGAGAAAAGAAAAAGAAGATGAAGCCCGTGCATCACTTTCAGGTACATTCATAGTCCTGTGAAACTTTTTTTTGGCTGTTGACGTCGTTAATAATGTGTTTTAATGTCGGTAATAATTTCACCACCAACGCATCTAATATTCTCTCCGAGTTTCCATGTTCACTTACGAAAATTAGCCATGGTTTTAACACTAATAAAACCAAAAATCATGGTTCTTGTAGCCATGGTAACCGCAGATTAACCATGGTTTTGTTACTTCAAATAATAATATACAAAGAAGTATTAATATAATATTGTTTTGTGGTTATAAAAACAAACCTAAACCAACAACAGCCTTTAAAATGACTTAAAATGCATTACATAAAACAATGAGACAATAATGATTGGTTAATTAATAATATGGTTTCATTGAATAACACTGTTAAAAATACATAATGTAATACAAAATAAACAATGTATGTACATTACCATGTTATTATAAATGCCTGTAAAGGAGCCAAAGGCCTGGTAATACACTTACAGGATCATATCCATGTTTAATAAGCTATTGACCAAATATTTAATTCAAATATACACTTAATCTTTATTTTTGGCCATGTTTTTGCGATATATGACAGCCTCTATAATTTCTTCAACAAACACATGTGTACATCACAACCCTTACAAACATTAACCATGGTTTTATCATAGTAAAACTGCTTATTTTCTGAATGCTTGAGATCATAAAATCAATCAAACAACTGTATTAATAAAATAATTGACATAGGTAACTGTTTAGAGCTACAATTGTATTTAATTACAATTTATTTATTTACCTTTATATCTATTAAAGTTCTATTTTGACCTCTATAGTAGGTGTTGTTTTTATTTTTTACTTCCATAATATTTGGGGGAGGGGCATAACAATAAAACCCTGCTTCGGACACTCATTTGGCCAGATCTATAACAGAGATATTATATATTATAGGCTATA
>CM041802.1:1481377-1583877 GCA_023376895.1 Aspiorhynchus laticeps | reverse complement strand
TGAATATGTTGACAGCTGCCATGGGCCGGATCTTCCTGGATCACGTGGGAGGGACGCGTCTGTTCTCCTGCGCTAACTGTGACACGATCCTGACCAACCGCTCCGAGCTGATCTCCACACGCTTCACCGGAGCCACCGGACGAGCCTTCCTCTTCAACAAGGTGACGCTCCGGCCACGTGCTGTATGATAATACATCTGAACCTGCTCATATGTGACCCTGGAGCACAAAACCAGTCATAATAACACAGGTATATTTGTAGCAATAACCAACAATACATTGTATGGGTCAAAATTATACTTTTTTTTTTATGCCAAAAATCATTAGGATATTAAGATCATGTTACATGAAGATATTTAGTAAATTTCCTACCGTAAATATATCAAAGCTTAATTTTTGATTAGTAATATGCATTGCTAAGAACTTCATTTGAACAACTTTAAAGGTGATTTTCTCAATATTTAGATTTTTTTGCTCCCTCAGATTCCAGATTTACAAATATTGTCCTATCATAACAAACCATACATCAATGCAAAGATTATTTATTCAGCTTTCAGATGATGTATAAATCTCAATATCGAAAAATTTACACTTAAGACTGGTTTTGTGCTCCAGGGTCACATACACTATATTGCCAAAAGTATTGGCACCCCTTCTAATGAACAGGTTTGACTACTTTAGTAATTTCTGTGAGTACAAATCTTAATGTTAAAGCATATAATGATATTCTAGGAAATTGTGTGCTTCTAATATTATAGCAACAGTTTGGACTCTTTTCTATTCTAACATGACAATGTCTCTGTGTATAAGACAAGGTTCAAAAAGAAAATGATTGATTGAGTCAGTGTGGAAGAACTTGACTGGTCTGCATAAAACCAAGTCCTAATCCCAGTTTAACACCTCTGGTGTGACTGTAAATGCAGACCTTGAGCCAAAAACTCATCACCAAACACCAATGACTTGTACATATGGGTTCAGTCATTTTAGACACTTACAAAACTGTTGCAACAGAGATGAAATACAATTTTTAAATACATGAATTATGTTCCCATCGTTGCTGCCACAGATTTGGAAGTGCATTTAAAGAAGGGGGTGCCAATACTTTTGGCAATATAGTGTATTATGATTTTGTTGACGGTTTAATCTGTTCATCGTAACCAGATTAGAGCAGTTGTTCAGAATATCTCATTTAACTGAACTTTCATTGTTATCTGTGTACTGCTGAAGCCCATTCACATGACTTGAAATCTTTTGATAAAATACATGAAATATAATCATGTCTTGCGACAGAGAGTGACGGATCAGTCGTTCAGCAGTGTGTGTGTGTGTGTGTGTGTGTGAGGTGGTGAACCTGCAGTACAGCGAGGTCCAGGACCGCGTGATGCTGACCGGCAGACACATGGTGCGAGACGTCAGCTGTAAGAACTGCAACAGCAAGCTGGGCTGGATCTACGAGTTCGCCACCGAGGACAGCCAGCGCTATAAAGAGGGGCGTGTGATCCTGGAGCGAGCGCTGGTGCGCGAGAGAGAGGGCTTCGAGGAGCACGTCCCTTCAGACCCGTCCTGAGCCTCAGACTCCTGAGACACAGCCCTACACTTACATCCAGACAGACACTTCTGTTACTTCAAATCTGAAGGAGAATATACAAAACTTTAACTTAACTTAGGCAGCATTTCTCCACCTCTGATCGTTGTGCCGGAAGACATCAGAATGCTCCTTAAAGGTTTTGCACATTTCGCTTCATATTTAAAGCCTTTAGTTTAAAATATTTCTTTTTATTCTTCAGTAGATGTATTCTTCGTAATGATTTGATCTCAAAAGTGAATTTGTTCATTAGTGGTCATTTAGTTAAATACATGCTTTCAAACTATAAATCACACTTCAATCATTCACGACATCCGTTGTTTTATTTTTGAGAGAAATATGAGCTGAAAAAGATGAAGTTTAGCATGATGTTTTATTCTCTCTCAGAGATTGTTCTGCATCTCATCACTGAATCCAGTATCAATGTAAACGTCAAACAGCATCAGCAGCATGACTGAGACCTGATGAGTCTTACTGAGCTAAAACTGCACTCATGATTAAAAGCAACTCCTAGTCTTTGACTACAAAAGAAGTCATTCTAGAAACCAGTTATTTGAAATGAATTCAGGACTAAATGAGAAAAATATGAGATGTGATCCGTGTGTCGTTTGTAGTAGTTTCTGCAGGTTCATGTGAAACAGTGAGGCAAACAACAACAACTATACAGCAAAAGAGTCTAATCCAGTTTATTCAACAATAAAAACACTTCAAGATGAGGAAAATAAATATCAGAATACTTCTGAGGGAACTAAACACTGTTCTTTTTAGATCGGTCAGTGAGCAAACAGCTAGGAAGTTTAAGATGACTTGAAATAAAGTTTTTTTAATTTACACCTTTATTCATAAAATTGTTCAAAATATTATTACGTTTTTATACGTTGTCATTTGTCAAATGTGGTTTGTGACTGAGAAATAAATACATTTCAAAAGTCGATCTGGCATGCGTGGCGTGACTATGCTAAAACTAGAATATTCAACTGAAAAAACAAGTGTGTTTCACCTCAGCTAACTATGGGAGTCAAAAAAAAGTCTGATAACAGAAGAACTGTTGATGATGGTCTCACTCCCAGCAGCATGGATCCGCAAATGAGCGCGATACCCATGTGAACGCTAACAGCAGCAGGACTATCGAAAATTAACCATGATTTTACTATGGTTTTTGTGGTAATAGGCTCATGCATTGTTAATTTATTAAAACATTAATAATTATCTATCTACAGTATTATTATACAACCCCAAATCAGAAAAAGTTGGGACAGTATGGAAAACGCAAATAAAAAAAGAAAGTAGTGATTTCTAAATTTACTTTGACTTGTATTTCATTGCAGACAATATGAACACAAAATAATTCATGTTTTGTCTGGTCAACTTCATGTCATTTGTAAATATACATCCTTTCCTGTCATTCAGACCTGCAACACATTCCAAAAAAAGTTGGGACAGGAGCAATTTAGGGCTAGTAATGAGGTAAATTGGTTAAATAATGATGTGTTGAAACAGTTGATGCCAACAGGTGATTGTAATAATGATTTGGTACAAAAGCAGCATCCAAGAAAGGTCTAGTCCTTTAGGAGCAAAGATGGGCCGAGGATCGGCAGTTTGCCAACAAATACGTGAGAAAATTATTGAAATGTTTAAAAACAATGTTCCTCAAAGAAAGATAGGAAGAGATTTGGATATTTCACCTTCAACAGTGCATAACATAATTAAAAGAATCAAGGAATCTGGAGGAATTTCAGTGCGTAAAGGACAAGGGCGCAAGCCTAAGCTGAACAACCGTGATCTCCGATCCCTCAGGCGGCACTGCATCAAGAATCGTCCTTCATCTATAAGCGATATCATCACATGGGCTCAGGACTACTTTGGCAAACCTTTGTCAAGTACCACAATACGTAGTTACATCCACAAATGCCAGTTAAAACTGTACTGTGCCAAAAGGAAGCCCTATGTTAACAGTGTCCAGAAGCGCCGTCGACTTCTCTGGGCTCAGAGGCATCTGGGATGGACCATCACACAGTGGAAACGTGTACTGTGGTCAGATGAATCAGTATTTCAGGTATTTTTTGGGAGGAATGGACGCCGTGTGCTCCGGACCAAAGAAGAAAAGGATCATCCAGACTGTTACCAGCAACAAGTCCAAAAGCCAGGGTCTGTCATGGTATGGGGTTGTGTCAGTGCCCTTGGCAAAGGTAACTTGCACTTCTGTGATGGCACCATTAATGCTGAAAAGTACATAGAGATTTTGGAGCACAATATGCTGCCTTCAAGAAGACATCTTTTCCAGGGACGTCCATGCATATTTCAACAAGACAATGCAAAACCACATTCTGCACACATTTCAAAGTCCTGGCTGCGGAGGAAGAGGGTACGGGTACTTGACTGGCCTGCCTGCAGTCCCGACCTGTCTCCAATAGAGAATGTGTGGCGCATTTTGAAGCGCAAAATGCGACAACGAAGACCCCGTACTGTTGCCCACCTTAAGACCTGTTTGCAGGAAGAATGGGACAAAATTACACCTGAAACACTTCATCACTTGGTGTCTTCAGTCCCTTAACGTCTATTAAGTGTTGTGAAAAGGAATGGCAACATTACAAAGTGGTAAATGCTTTACTGTCCCAACTTTTTTTGGAATGTGTTGCAGGTCTGAATGACAAGAAAGGATGTATATTTACAAATGACATGAAGTTGACCAGACAAAACATTAAATATTTTGTGTTCATATTGTCTGCAATGAAATACAAGTCAAAGTAAATTTAGAAATCACTACTTTCTTTTTTATTTGCGTTCCCTTTCAGTCGGTCACTCCAAGTCACGTCGGATGACCGACGAAATTGGGATCTCGCCAGAGAGACCTATCCACTTCGAGTGTAACTAAACGAGCCAATGGACATTGGCATGCGATCATTGCATCCAGCTGCCGCTGATCACAGCGTGAGTATAAGAGGCAGCAGGTGCACCGCATTAATTCATCCTTTCGCTTCGGAGCCGAGCGGTAGTGGTTGAAGCTACTGCTCACCCCTTCCACAGAGAATGTTCGGCGAACGAGTGTGGGCGTTACGGCACAGCAGCGGTGGTCACGTCGTGCGGGAGATCATCTTCCTGCTGACAGTCACACCTGGAGTGTGCGGTGGCCAGCTCCCCTGCGTGCTTCAGCACTAAAATAGCATTTCTCTGAAAGAGCAATTTCTCTAAAAGAGTTTCACGGGTGATCGCGTCTTTTTAAAGATGTCTTATCACCCGTGCGTTTCTGGGTGTGGTCGTTTCCTGGTGTTCAGGACGGTCATGATCTCTGCCTCACGCGTCTGGGCATTCAGCACGCTGAGGAAGCTTTCGTGGATGGTTCATGTTCTTCTTCAAAAGATAAAAAGAAAAAAAAAAGAAAGGGGGACATGACCATCTCGGAGTTGTGTATAGACTCCGCTGTGTCAAACATGGCGGAGTCCCTCTGCCGCGATTCAGCATTCGTCCTGGCACCCGGGACGGCGCTGCATCCGGGGGAGTCAGAGGTGATTGAGAGTCACGGTGAGGGCTTCCCAAGAGGAGTTCCTCACCCCTCAAGCGCTCCGCAGCCGGTGGGGTTGCCGTTGGAGCAGGCTGGGACCTCTGCAGAACGGGGTACACTGCCCGTTTCCTTCTGTGCTTCTCCTGACGACCAGATGTCGATCGCTGCATCGGAGGGCGAGCTCTCTCTCTCCGGGGATGACGACCCAGCTGCGTTGCCCCCTTCGGGTGTGGTAGCGTTGTCCGAGCCAGACCCAGAGATGACGGCTATGCTTTCCCGGGCCGCCGAGAATGTCGGGCTCGTGTGAAAAAAAAAAAAAAAAAAAGTCCACCGCGTCCCGATCCTTTGAGGCTGGACGAGTGGTTTCTCGGTGGGGGTCGCGCTGGTTCTCAGCGCCCCCCTCTGGTGCCATTTTTCCCGGAAGTGCATGATGAGCTCACAAGATCGTGGAAGGCACCTTTCACTGCCCGAAACAAATCTTGTAGCTCCTCCCCCCTCACCACCCTCGACGGTGGGGCCGCTTTGGGGTACACGGGCATCCCCTTGGTGGAGCGGTCTGTGGTCATGCATGCAGGTATTAGTCAGGTCTAACTGGCAGTGCTTAGAGAGCCTGTGGGGAGGCGGCTTCTGCCCTCCACGCCATGGCGTTACTGCAGGTCCACCAGGCCAAAGCCCTGAGAGACCTGCATGAGGGTGGTCACGACCTGGCGGTTCTACATGAGCTGCGTGCTGAGACGGACCTCGCGCTTCGAGTGACGAAGGTGACCGCACAGTCTCTGGGTCGTGCGATGTCCACGCTAGTGGTCCAGGAGCGCCATCTCCGGCTGTGTCTCGCTGACATGAAAGAGCAGGAGAAGGTACAGTTCCTGAATGCTCCGTGTCACAGACCGGCCTCTTCGGCGACGCTGTCGAGAGCTTTGCCCAGCAGTTCTCGGCAGCACAGAAGCAGACTGAGGTGTTCAAACACATCATGCGCCGGAGGAAACCTGCTGCTTCCACCACGGCTGCAGCCCCTCAGCTTGCTCGTCGCCGTGGGTGCCCCCTGCGGCCGCCTTCTCTGCCGCAGCAGCCTTTCACCAGGCAGCGTCGTGGAGCCGGTTGCAGGCAGGACGCCCAGCCCGTCCAGGCCCCCGCCAAACCTGGCGGCAAGTGCAAGAGGCCCTGAGACGGGTGACCCAGAGAGGGAGGAGACTGCTCATTGGGAGATGGTGACTGCACCTCTCCCTCCCCCGGAGGAGGGCCGGGTGGAGTATCTTGTTTTTGTTCCGCCGTTGGCCTGGAAGCCAGCGGTACCCAAAACTTCACCTAAGAGCGGTTTCCTCGGTCTCTGGGTCCCGAGAGGGGGAGAGTTGCGAGCTGTGCATCACGGGATCGCTTCCCTCCTCCTCTCTCGCCAGGCAGCACCCCTCCTGCCCATTCGTGGAACCAGGTAAGGGCGGTAGCACTCCAGTCCCCGCTTCAAGTCGTCACACGTCAGGCTGTCACAAGCCTCAAGCCGGGTTCCTGTGTTTCCTTCCACACGAGGAGGAATCAGGTGAGTATTACACTACACACCCAGACCCCGCCCCCTGCCGTCACAGGCCAGGCCGTCACAGGCCCCGGGCCGGGTCCCTGTGTTCCACCACGCTGCCCCACCGCGGGTACATCTGTGGCCCGTTGGTTCCGCTGGCACGGGGTCTCGGAGCCTGGTTAGCGCTCCCCGGTCCATCTCGGTGGCTCCTGCGGACCATCAGACTCGGCTATGCTATTCAGTTCGCCCGGCGTCCCTCCAAGTTCAGGGGTGTCCACTTCAGTGAAAGCTGTTGATGCCCCTGTCCTGTGTGCGGAAATCGCAGTCCTGCTGGCGAAGGATGCGATAGAACCGGCCCCTCCAGCCGATATGAGGTTGGGGTTTTACAGCCCCTACTTCATTGTGCCCAAGAAAAGCGGTGGGTTACGACCGATCTTGGATCTGCGAGTTTTGAACCGTGCACTTCACAAGCTGCCGTTCAAGATGATGACGCGGAAACGCATTTTCGGGTGCGTCCGTCCCCTAGATTGGTTTGCAGCGATCGACCTGAAGGACGTGTGCTTTCATGACTCAATCCTACCGTGACACAGGCCATTCCTGCAATTCGCGTTCGAGGGTCGTGCATGTCAGTACAAGATCCTGCCTTTCGGCACCTCAGCCAGTTGGGTTTTCAGGTCAACTGGGGAAAGAGCAAACTCGTGCCAATGCAGAGGATCTCTTTTCTCGGCATGGAGTTGGATTCGGTCAACCAGACAGCACGCCTCACCCAGTATGTGCTCAGTAGGTGCTGAACTGCCTCAAGACTTTATCAGGCAGGAAGGAGATCCCACTGAAACTCTTTCAGAGGCTCCTGGGGCATATGGTTGCAGCTGCGGAGAAGTTCCGCCCGGTCTGCTCCATATGAGACCGCTTCAGCACTGGCTCCATGGCCAAGTCCCGAGGTGGGCGTGGAAACGCGGTACTCACCGGGTTCAGATTACACCGGCCTGCCGCAAGACCTTCAGCCCGTGGACAGATCCTTTGTTCCTTCGGGCAGGAGTGCCCCTGGAACAGGTCTCCAGGCATGCCGTGGTATTCACAGATGCCTCGGCCACCGGCTGGGGAGCCACGTACAACGGGCACGCAGTGTCAGGGGTATGGATGGGTCCCCAACTGTGTTGGCATATCAATTGCCTCGAGTTGCTGGTAGTACGCCTTGCCTTGAGCCGCCTCAGAGGGCGCCTTCGGGGCAAGGACGTTCTGGTCTGTACGGACAACACGGCGACCGTTGCGTATATCAACCGGCAAGGCGGTTTACGCTCCCGTCGCATGTTGCAACTCGCCCGCCACCTCCTCCTCTGGAGTCAGAAGCATCTGAGGTCCCTTCGTGCCATCCACATCCCAGGAGTGTTCAACCAGGCGGCTGACGAGCTGTCTCGTGCAGCACTTCCTGGGGAGTGGAGACTCCATCCCCAAGGCGGTCCAGCTGATTGGAGTTGGTTCGGAGCTGCTCAGGTAGACCTGTTTGCATCTCCAGAAACCACCCAGGGCCAGTGGTTTAACCGAGGCAACGCTCGGTACAGATGCACTGGCACACAGCTGGCCCCGGGGCCTGCACAAGTATGCGTTCCCCCCAGTGAGCCTACTAGCACAGACACTGTGCAAGATCAGGGAGGATGAGGAGCAGGTCTTGTTAGTGGCTCCATATTGGCCCAGCAGGACTTGGTTCCCAGAACTCATGCTCCCCGCGACAGCCCCTCCCTGGCCGATTCCTCTGAGGAAGGATCTGCTTTCTCAGAGACGGGGCACCCTCCGGCACCCACGTCCAGACTTGTGGGAACTCCATGTGTGGTCACTGGATGGGACACGGAGGTTCTAGATGACCTGCCCCAGGAGGTATCTCTCACTATTGCTTCAGCACGAGCACCGTCCAGAAGACGGGCCTATGCGCTGAAGTGGAACCTGTTGTCGAATGGTGTTCCTCTAACCGTGAGGACCCCCGGAGATGTTCGATCAGAGCCGTGCTCTCCTTCCTGCAGCAAGGGTTGGAGCGTAGGCTGTCCCCCTCCACCCTTAAAGTATACGTTGCTGCTATTTCAGCCCACCACGACCCCGTAGAGGGGAGATCGGTGGGGAAACACGATCTGGTCGTCAGGTTTCTTAGGGGGGCTAGGAGGTTAAATCCTCCTAGGCCTCCCTCCTTACCCTCTTGGGATTTGGCATTGGTGCTAAGAGCCCTACAAATTGCCCCCTTTGAGCCTTTGCAGTCAGTCGAGTTGAAGTTTCTCTCTATGAAAACCCTACTCCTGACTGCGTTGGCCTCGATCAAGAGGGTGGGGGACCTGCAGGCGTTTTCGGTCGACGAATCGTGCCTTGAGTTTGGGCCGGCTGACTCCAGTGCAACACTGAGACCCCGACCTGGCTATGTGCCCAAGGTTCCTACCACTCCCTTCAGGGACCAGGTGGTGAACCTGCAAGCGCTGCCCCTGGAGGAGGCAGACCCAGCCCTAGCTTCGCTCTGTCCTGTACGTGCATTGCGACAGTACGTGGATAGAACTTGGAGCCTTCAGGACCTCAGAACAGCTCTTTGTTTGTTACGGAGGGCAGCAGAAGAGAAGAGAGAAGAGAGCAGGCATCTGTAGAGCTGCGGGTTGGGCGACTCCCAACACGTTCGCTAGGTTTTATAGCCTACGTGTCGAACCGGTTTCCTCCTGTGTTCTCACCTCAAACGGGTAGTAGCACTGAGAGGCCCGGCTCAGAGTCGGCTTGCGGCATCCTTACGCCTAATTCTCCAGAGAGTTCCTTAACCCTGTCGAGTCCTCCAGCACTCCGGCGTCCAGACGTGGCGGAGCGTCCGGCGCCAGGCCTTTTCAGCCAATGAATTCTTGAAATCTGGTGTGAGGCTAGTGCCCATATGAAAGACCCTGCTGGGATCCCATATGTGTATTGCACGGTATGCTTATTAGAGCCGTGTTTTCCCTGGCAGACCACATTCTGCCATCTCTAATGATGCAGCCTAAGCCATCTCCGAGACTTCCATGTGCATAGGGCCCTACGGGGTTACTTCACATGAGTAATGCCACTTAACCCCTTCTGGGAGGAAGTGACTCCGCAGTGTGCCTCTTCCAAGCAGAAGGGCACGCTTCCCAGTGTCATCCAAGTCCTACTGTTTGGGTTGCTCAAGGAACAACAGTAGTTGACCTTCTCTGTGTAAAGCCCGGTCCTATCGTCTGCCTTATAGGAAGGATCAGGAGGCCTACACAGGGCACTGGAAGGGGCAGCTCCTGTGGCGCTTTAGTAGGGATCCCAATTTCGTCGGTCATCCGACGTGACTCGGAGTGACCGACTGAAAGGGAACGTCTCGGTTACGTATGTAACCCTCGTTCCCTGAAGGAGGGAACGGAGACGTCATATCCCGTCGCCACAGTCGCTGTACCACCGCTGAGCTGCCGGGTCACCGGCTCGGCTCCTCAGCGAAAGCATGAATTAATGCGGTGCACCTGCTGCCTCTTATACTCACGCTGTGATCAGCGGCAGCTGGATGCAATGATCGCATGCCAGTGTCCATTGGCTCGTTTAGTTACACTCGAAGTGGATAGGTCTCTCTGGCGAGATCCCAATTTCGTCGGTCATCTGACGTGACGTCTCCGTTCCCTCCTTCAGGGAACGAGGGTTACATACGTAACCGAGACGTTTTACATACTGTCCCAACTTTTTCTGATTTGGGGTTGTAATTGTTATATTATTATTCCAGTTCCAGTTTTCATGGCGGTGATTGGTGGGTCTCTCATGACTTTGGCGCGCTTTTGGCTTAAGAAAACATTGTAGAAATGGGCATTTTGAGTTACATGAGGACACATGTACATGCCATGAGGACATGTAGAGACTTTAATGAAGTCTAATAACGCAGACATGGGACTTTTCTACGGATCGTCAAAAGGCCCTCGATCAGGGAGAAACCAGACACGAGTTCGTCGCCAATTATTTTGCAGGTGAGTGGCATTAAAGTGTATGTATTCACATTTATA
Source organism: Aspiorhynchus laticeps (assembly GCA_023376895.1). NCBI lineage: Eukaryota > Metazoa > Chordata > Actinopteri > Cypriniformes > Cyprinidae > Aspiorhynchus > Aspiorhynchus laticeps. The sequence continues at coordinate 1,573,274 of CM041802.1, read as the reverse complement.
CATTTAGGCATTTCAACGTGATTGCCTTAAATTTGTTTTATTCTATCTGTTCGATATGATTTTAAAGGCTAAAAGCATACGGACAGTTTCGACGCGCATTTAGCGCGATTATGAATGGTTTGGTTAGCTTGGTCTGTGGTACACTGTTCTTCTTATCAGGGCAACAATTCAACAAACAAGAAGCTAATATTAAGTGGCTTAAACTGTAAAGACAATATTGTTTTTTGCTCTGTTTCATTAAATAAAATGGTTCCAAACAAAGCCATGCTGTGCGTCTCCATGGCAACAAACAGCGGTGTTTCCTTACTGTATGAATTTGCGTTTTTGTTTTACAGATCGAGTGAATCAATGATTCTCTGATCCATTCATAAAAATAGTTTCTCACTTCGTTCCTGAATGAAGCGTCGTTTTGAAAGGATCGATTGAATAAATGTTACCCTCGACCACAAAACCAGTCAGAAGGGTCATTTTTTTATTTATTGAGATTTATGCATCATCTGAAAGCTGAATAAATAAGCTTTCCATTGATGTATGGTTTGTTATGATAGGACAATATTAAAAAATCTGGAATCTGAGGGTGCAAAAAAATCTAAATATTGAGAAAATCACCTTTAAAGATGTTCAAATGAAGTTCTTAGCGATGCATATTACTAATCAAAAAATAAGTTTTGATATATTTATGGTAGGAAATTTACAAAATATCTTCATGGAACATGATCTTAATATCCTAATAATTTTTGGCATAAAATATTTTTTTTTTTAATTTTGACCCATACAATGTATTGTTGGCTATTGCTACAAATATACCTGTGTTACTCATGACTGCTTTTGTGCTGCAGGGACACAAATGTTTTAATTTGGTTCAAACGTATATTACAGAAATTAACTTTTTTGTGAATATAGGTGATTGTACATCAAAGAACTATGACATATTATATGGTGTTCCACAAGCATCAATCCTTAGCCCAGTTTTGTTTTCATTGTATATGTTTCCTTTAGGCAGCATAATTCAGAAATTCAACATAAATTATAATGTTTATGCTGATGAGATACAATAGACCTCTATCACACTTCCTTCAAGTTCGTCTTCTCATTAACAATGTGTTTCTCTTACTGATCATATTTCATACCTGTTTACATTTTTTAAATGAATTTAACTGATAAACACCCTTACAAAAATTAACCATGGTTTTACTATAGTAAATATGCAGTAACCATGTTTTATTTAATTTTTCCACGTACTGTTTTCCATTTGTATTGCCACAGCTTTACTACACATACCATGGTTTATTTTCATAAGAGCAGAATTAAAATAGATGAATGAATGCACGGACGTTGCCTTAAAGAAATTTAACAATGTTGAACATTTAGGCTAATTAATCTTAAATGGTATAATGCATTGACAGCGTGACTTTGAATAATTTTGGCATAAATATGTGAATTACATACAGTGAATGAAAAATGACAGAATAACGACTAAAATATAATACAAATGTATTAATATCTAGATCTCGCATGCACTGCAGCATCGCAGTCACTATTTAAATGTGCACTGACACAGTGTGGTGAAATCATCACGCATATTACAAGCCATGGCTTTCTCAGATCGGCTTCCGTTAGATTAAAACTACAAGTTCCATTGAGTTTGGAAAATTCTGTGCACAGTAATCATCAGAATATCTCTTCGCCTGTCTCTGAAAATGAGCGGATTTTTAAATCATCCTGCAGATGCTCCTTTCAACAGGCGTTTATTCAACTAGGTGTTTACTGCACATTGAAAAATATACATAGCCGGAAGAATCGATACACTGCTTCGACGAGCACTTTCGGTAATCAATTCCGCTGTGATAAAAGTCTTATATATTTCTGTTGAGACACTTGTAATAGAGGTTGTCAAACTGTCTGTCCAGCATTGTAAAATGGATGAATGCACATTTTCTAAAACTGAATGAAGATAAAACTGAAATTTTTGTTGTGGGCAAGAAACATGAGAGGGGGTGGGGGGGGGATATAAACTGGTCTGGGTTCCTTGGCATTACAATCTAAAAAAGAGGTAAAAAACCTGGGTGTTATTTTGGATTGTGAATTTTAAGACTCATATTAATCAAGTTACAAAAACTTTTTTCTATCACCTGAGAAACATTGCCAGGAGTCGTCCTTTTTTATCTTTTAATGATGCTAAGAAACTGCATCTATCGTTTCTCGACTTGATTACAGTAATGCTATGTATACTGGCTTACCAAATGGTTCTATAGTTAAGTTACAATTGATAGAAAAAGCAGTGGCCAGAGTATTATTTATTACTAATTTAAAGAAGCGAGAACATATTACACCGGTTTTAATCGAATTACATTGGTTACCAGTTCATCAAAGGATTGATTTCAAGATTATTTTATTAGTCTAGAAAACATTGCATAATCTGGCACCATCCTACATTTTTGAATGTTTGTCTGAATATATTCCTAACAGAATGTTATGATCCTCTAGCGCTGGTCTTTTGGCACACTGCACAGTAAATCTTAAGCGATCTGGCAGTACCTCTTTTAGCCATTATGCTCCAAAAATCTGGAATAGTCTACCAAAAGAAGTGAGAGAGTCCACTAGTATTCATATTTTTTAAAGGTGGGTTAAGACATTGCTTATGAGTATAATAGTGTATGAAGAGTGTGTAATTTTGCTTTCGAAGTGCACAAAGAAACCTCCGAAGTGCACGAAGGATGCTCCGCCTTTGCAGGATTCCCGATTAGTGCTCTGTCGCATAGCAGCGGTGCGAGAGGAGAGCTGTCATCCTGACAGGATAGGTGGAGCCATAATTGCTCATTTTTGTTTTTATGTTTTATGTCATAATGGAGGAGACGGTGATTAGCCAAGACCGAGGCCAGGTAAGTTACACTGGTTTGCTGCGTCCTTAAGTGCAGTCTTTATTTGTAAATCACACTCATGGTCTTCGCGGTTAAAAGTGACCGTACACCTGAAATTTAACTTTTTTTTTTCTTCAGTAAAATCAATCTAATATATTTTTGTTCAATAACATATTTTATTTTTATTTTGTATTTTGAGAGAATTTTATGGTAATCATTAATATTAATGACATTTTAAATAACATTTTTCCCAATGAAATGCAGTTTTTCAATTAATGCAGTATCTCGGATTAAAATAGAGACTAGGCCTTTAAAATCCATTTTTTGAAGGCAGATTAGCACCTCCTGGTTAGAGCAAAGAAAGAAAAACATGTAATTTGATGGTGTAACCACTAGATGCCTGTATAGGAATCTATAGAGAGGCTTTTGAATTCCCTAGTTGTTTTTAAACATAATTGTTTACTTTCATTAGGTTGTGGATTTAAATGTATATTAAGGCATTCTCCTACTTTTTGTCAAGGTTTATATATTTTTTGTTGTTTTAAATGTTGATTTGAAGCGTCAGTTTTTTAATTATTATTACTACAGTCAAACCTGAACACAGAAAGCATTTTGTTATACAAAACATTAACATTCTATAAAAATGTAACAAAAATAAACAGGAATGCTTAATCAGAGCTTAATCCTTCTGGGTCTGATCTGATTTCAACCTCTTATTTCAGTTTTCTGACTCATTTTAGCTATATGGTTATAGCCATATCAATTTATTGTGTGTGGATGTGTCTGTTTTGCACTCTTGATGTTTTAGAGTGTAACCCCTTCTTTGCTGTCCACTTTTTTTTACTAAATTGTAGTTGAATTATTGATTTTATTTTACATAGTTGCTATGTTACAGGCACACCAGTTCATAGGGGTGTGTGTACAAGTGTGTGTGTGTGCGTGGGTGTTGATTTTGCACGCTAGATGTTTTAGAGTTTCACCCCTTCATTGCTGTGCAATTTTTTTGCATCATGCATCATGGGGGATTTGTAGATTGTACACACAAAAATTTGATGTATTTTAAATCTTTTGCCTTTTCCCATTCATTTCCTGTGGTCGGTCATTTTTGACCGAAGACCACGAGTGTGACTATTTTTTTTTTACGAGCACTTAGCTTTTTTGAATCATGCCCTCAATTTTTTTTTGTGTTCACATACCAAGTGCCATAAAAGTCACCAAGTTTCGTACCATTCCAATGAAGCTACGATTTTTACAATTTCAAAATGTAAAATATTTCGGTCAAAAGTGACCGAAGACCGCACACGGGTTAATTGCCGGATTACAACTTTAAATGCAGGTATTGGCTTGGAGCTTACTTGAATAATGTAATGATACATATGAAAACTACAAAATACACACACACACACACACACACACACACACACACATAGCAGTTCAAATGCTGAGTGATATTTTACAAAGGTGCGATTTTATATAGTTTATTGTCTTGACTTTGGTGATCATATGTAGACATGTTTGCCATCCGGATTTTTTAGGCAGTTAAGCATTAAAATAAAACTGTGAATAAAAAAATAGAGCATTGTACAGCTCAATGTTCAGTGGCAGCTGTCACAGCTGAACAGTGCTCTGTATGGCTGGTTCGAGTCCTTCAGATGCAGCCTTAGATATAGTTAGCAACAATTTGTTAATATTCTGACAAAAGGTTGTTATTTTCATTTTCAAAATAATCAGTGGTGGACTGTAAGGAAGTACATTAGTTAAGTATTCTCGTACAAATGTGAAGTACTAGGTTTTCTTTTTTTTCTCACAGGACAGCAACACTATAAAAGGAGGGGGGGGGGGGTATGAGTTGCAATCGTAAAATGTCAAATAACGTTTGGGGTGATGGGTCATAGGGCCTTCAATTGGAGTAAACAAAATGAATAAATAACACAGGACAGAAACGATAGATATTACTGAATTCATGACAAATGCAACAAACGTAATAATGCATTTTTGTCACATAGAAAACCACTTGACAATAAAGGATTGATTTTGAGCTGGACTGCTGGAAAGTACTGCTAATAAATTCTGTCATAATTTCCTCACCCTCATGTCGTTCCAATTGACTTTCTTCTGTTGAGCACAAAAGAAGATTTTGTAGAATGTTGTCAAACCATTTTGGTTAACTTTGGTTTCTACTGTATGGACAAAATTCTTCCAATGTTCCACAGAAGAAAGAAATTCATACATGTTTGGAATGATGATAATTTTCATTTTTGGGTGAATCTCCCTTTAAGAACTTTATTATTTGTAAATAAGATGCACCTAATTTATATAAGACATTTATAAGATATTTATCTTTAATCAGGCCCTTATTGAATTAACATTTTACTTAAATTAAAATTAATTAGAACTAAACATCTAAAAAGAAAGAAGTATCCAGAGTTTAACTGACTAATAGGATGGTGGTTACAAGAAGCAAAACCATGGTCCTCATTACCATGGTTATATGGATATTAAAATAAGTAGCCTAATAGGCTAATAAACTATAACATTTGTAGTAAAAAAAAAAAAAGCTAAACGTGAAGAAACTACAAAACAGCTTCTATGAAATTAAAATAGCATATTCCCCAATATGTAATAACAATAACATAATAAATACATTTCTGCAAACACATAAGCTATTTATACAGTGTTAATGACTTCGTTAAATTACTATGGTGCTGAATTGACAAGCCTATTAGCGTTTTCAAATATACCTCATTGTCGTGGCTGTTTTCGGCCAGAATCACAAACCTTTCTCATATCACACGACTGTATAACAATTCTGTGTCACATCTGAATGGATCAAGCGACTTGCGCTGTTTATCTCTTATGAATCGTGGCAGAAGCACGGCGCACGTTCTTCAGTGCTGTGCAGGTGACTGATCCCGCTCTTTGACTCGCGGCTTGCGGATGCATCACTTCACGCATTTGGAGTATTTGCTTTATGCGGTTTCGCATTTTAAAAACAGCGCCTAATATCGGGGAGGTCGCCTTCGTTTCGGCGTTCGGCCCACTATTTGAATGGAATGTCCCGGTGCTCCCGATGGCCAGTAGGTGATCACGGGCCCCCCAGACCTCTGGGCCCTATGCAGTCTGTCACCCTTTCCACCCTACTAGCAATGCCCCTGACTGCAGGATAAAGCTGGATGTCAAGTCAAGTTGAGTTTTGTCATTCTGCTACATGTGGGGACATACAGTGGAACAAAATGTCGTGCCTCACAGGACCACGGTGCTGCATAAATACAGACATACAAAAACATTGTGAGTCAAGCAGCTGGCTGGGGAACAGTGCAAGATGATTTGTAGTGCATGAGCATGTAAACACACATATATTACTGAGTCTTTTGTGGGATTATGTACACACAGCAGTGTGTGTGAAAACTGCTGGGGGGGGGGGGTCCATGTTTCAGGAGGTAGGGGTTTGTATGGGGTTTCAGAGGGGCGCGGGTGATTTGAGTTCAGGGCTCTCACAGCCTGGGGGAAAAAGCTGTTGAGCAGTCTGGTGGAGCGGGCTCTGATGCTCCGGTACCGTCTTCCTGATGTTAGGAGCTGGAAGAGACTGTGGGAGGGGTGGGTGGGGTCCTTCACAACACTGTTGGCTTTGCTGGAGCATTGTGTAAGGAAAGTGTCCAGGATGGAGGGGAGAGAGGCACCGATGATCTTTGCAGCCGTGTTCACTGTCCGCTGGAGGGTCTTTCGGTCTGCTGCACTACAGTTCCCGTACCAGACAGTGATGCAGCTGGTCAGCACACTCTCAATGGTCCCCTGTAGAATGTGGTGAGGATGGGTGGTGGGAGACTTGCTCTTTTCAGCCGGCGGAGAAAGTGTAGGCGCTGTTGTGCCTTCTTGGAGAGTGACATGGTGTTGGTGGTCCAGGTGAGATCCTCCGTGATGTGCACCCCCAGGAATTTAGTGCTGTTGACTCGTTACACAGTCGAGCTGTCGATGGTCAGTGGGGGGTGGTCAACGGAGTTTCTCCTGAAGTCCATCACAACCTCCTTTGTCTTCTCCACATTGAGGGACAGATTGTTAGTGCCACACCATTCAGCCAGCTGTGCCACTTCCTCTCTGTAGTGCGTTTCATCGTTGTTGCTAATGAGACCTACCACTGTTGTGTCATCAGCGAACTTGATGATGTGGTTGGAGCTGAACTTGGCAGTGCAGTCGTGGATCAGCAGCGTGAAGAGCAGCGGGCTGAGCACACAGCTTTGTGGGGCACCTGTGCTCAGTGTGGTAGTGCTGGAGGTGTTGTGGCCGACATGGACTGACTGAGGTCTTCCGGTTAGAAAGTCCAGGATCCAATTACAGAGGGAATTATTAAGGCCCAGCAGGTTATAACCGTTACCCAATTTAGGCTTAAGTTATACATCAAAAGGAGATCGGGCCAATTTCCTTAATATGATTTACACCTAGGTATAAGAAGGTTTGAGAGGAATCATGAACTGGTTAGGCACAAAATGCAGAAAGAATGAATATCCTTTATATATGTGGCAGTTTACCTCACACAGATGAACATTCACAAGACTCAATCATAAGCAAAGAAAAAGACAATTTGAAAATAAACAAAGAAAAAAATGAACAACAATCAAAGAATGAAATGTAAATGAGTCTTAAGGGGTTTATGTCGTTAGGCCAGGCCAGCAGAGTTAAAACAACATGATATACGTTTGTAGACGGAACAAACTTAGCAGATAATAACGATCGCTGATAATGTCCGGTTAGGTGACAAAGTTCCCCTTGCACATGGTGAGTCGATGATAATCCAAATTGGTAATATCCACAAAGCTTGCCTAAAGCACACGTGAGAGTCCACTGTGTATTAGCATGTGTTTAACACGCCAAACATTCACAACTGCATAGGCCACAGTGGTTACAGTTCCACCTGGTTCCGTTTCATGACTACAGAAGTCTATCCGTCATAAAAGGTCCATCTATCAAAAGAAAATACCATACTACTATTAGTGTGCACCTCAAAACAATCTATATACACCGCTACCAACTAATTACACTCCAACCAACATAACATTACAAAATGAACAATAAACACTTACAGATTGACACAGGGAAACAAATCCTCAATCTTAGGACCATCAGCTTCTAAAATGTGAGCGTGAGAAAACCATTGCTTCCTCTCTCAAACACCAACTGATTTCTTCATACTATCTACCCGAATAAATAGTCTAAACAATAACTCAGCGCCCCCTAATGGCGTGGCAGAACATATCTAAATGTAACAGAATCAGTTCGGTTACATACCCCTCCCTTCAGGAGAAAAATTGTCATAACCATGGCAAATTTTAAGATTTTGTACATGCAGTGTCTCACATTTGTCAGGGTCAGATAGAAAAACAACAGCATAGTTCACAGTCCCTAGTTTTTTCTTAACCCTAGCTGGACCTTTCCACTTGGCTGCTAGCTTGGCTGTAAAACCATCGTCAGCTTTGGATTGGGGATGAGCCCGTACCCAAACCAAATCTCCCTCCTGGAAATTGGTTTGCTTACGATGTTGGTCATAGTATTTCTTTTGCTTGGCTTGGGCTCGTTCCACATTATCCCTTACGATCGTTAAGAGTTCTTTTTGCTTGTCAAGTGTGGAATAGGCAGGGTGATTAGGGTCTGGTGGTCTCTGGAATGCTCGTTCCATAGGTCCCTTGATTTTCCGTCCAAGTGCCACTTCAGCTGGGGTGAAACCAATGCTCTCATGGTAGGCAGAGTTGATAGCATATCTGAATTCAGGGATCCATTTGGCCCAGAGTCTGTGGTGAGCTCCTACATAGGAGGCCATCATCGTCTTTAGGTTCCTATTTACTCGTTCAGTGAGATTGGTCTGGGGATGATAAGCAGTTGTTAATTTTTGAATCACCATCCACTGTTTACAGACTAGTGCCAGCAACTGAGAGGTAAACTGAGTGCCACGATCGGACACTAAATATGCTGGTGTTCCCCATCGAGTAAAGATCTCTTCCACCAATATTCGTGCAATTTGAGGAGTCTTTGCTGACCTGAGAGGAAACATCTCCACCCACTTGGAGCAATAATCCACAACGACCAAAAGGTATTCATTCTGTTTATTACTTTTGGGAAATGGGCCCATTATGTCAACTCCCAACATGTAACCAGGTTCAACTATGGGTGTAGATTGTAAGCGGCCAGAAAGTTTAGAAAGCACTGGTTTATATTGTTGACATACATGACATTCTTTGCAATATTTCCATACGTCCTTCCTTACAGTGGGCCAATAAACGGTTTCCAAAAGACGAAGGAGAGTTTTGAGCTTACCAAAATGACCGCTGAGTGGGTTGTCATGAGCATACTGAAGAAAGGCTTGACGGTGTACAGGAGGTATGACAAGTTGTAGTTTCTGACCTTGTTGTCCATCTGGAGTACTTCTAAAAAGAAATCCATTTTCATTTACATAGTGTAGTCTAGTTGGATCGGGGGGTTGTGTCTGTTTATGGATTGTAGAAATTATGGGCAATGGCAATTTGTGTCAGATCAATTGGCATATTGGCAGAGATAGGTATTTGTGTAAGGGCAAGGAGATTGGGTGAATTCGGAGTTCTGGAAAGTATGTCTGGTACTACGTTACATTGGCCCTTTCTGTATTTAACAGTAAAATGGAATCCTTGTAGGCGAATAGTCCACCTGATAAGCCGTGAAGATGGTTTGGGATGCTGGAAAGCCCATGTTAGTGCAGCATGATCAGTCACGACTTCAAACGGGTTCCCTTCTAGATATGGACGCCATTTTTCCACGGCCCAAACAACCGCTAGGCACTCTTTCTCCGATACCGAGTAGGATTTTTCAGCTCCTTTCAACAAACGTGATGCATAGGCTATGACGCGTTCTATTCCTTCTAACTCTTGTGTGAGCACAGCTCCTAGACCCACCTCACTTGCATCTGTCTGTACTTTAAATGATTTTGAAATGTCAGGAGTAGCCAGGATGGGTGCCTTTGTAAGATCTAACTTGAGTTGCTCAAATGATTGCTGGCATTGTTCTGTCCAAGTCCATGTAGAGTTCTTGTGTTTTAGTGCATGTAGGGGTGCTGCTTTTTCTGAAAAATAGGGAATGAATCGGTGGTACCACCCAGCTAATCCCAAAAATCTTTGTACATCTTTCAAAGATTGTGGTTTGGGAAATGCACTTACAGCTAATACTTTAGATGGATCGGTCTTTATGCCTTGTCCCGAAACTATGTGACCCAGAAACATTAGAGACTTTTGGATGAAATTGCATTTCTTTAAGTTAAGAGTGAGACCAGCTTTGGATAGACACTGAAATACCTGTTGGATGTGTTGGAAGTGCTCTTGCTCACTTTTGGAGTAGATCACGACATCATCAATGTAGATCATGCAACATTTGCCCTTCAACTCTCTAAGCCCACTCTCCATCAACCGCTGGAAAGAAGCTGCAGCGTTTTTTAGGCCAAACGGTAGACGCTGAAATTCATATAGCCCAGCTGATGTGACAAAGGCTGTCTTTTGCACGCTGTCAGGATCCATTTCCATTTGCCAGTATCCACTCTTCAGATCGAGAGTGCTGAAAACGGATGCTCCGTGTAAGGACTCTAGAATGTCTTGTATTTGTGGCATTGGATATGAGTCCAAAGGTGTCTTAGCATTAAGTCCACGATAGTCAACACAAAAACGAGACCCATCATCTTTCTTCGGCACCACCACCACTGGTGAAGCCCAAGGAGACGTAGAGGGACGTATGATGTCTTTGTCCAACAACTCTTTAATCTGTTCATCGATAAATGTTTGTTTCTCAAAGGATACCTTGTATGGTCTTTTCCTTACCGGCACTTCATCAGTAGTCAGGATACGGTGCTTGACCAGTGTGGTATGTCCTATGTCATGGGTACAAACTGTGGGCCAACCCAACATCAAACCTTCTAGCTGAACTTGTCCTTGTATATCAGTATCTGCTTTGGCCGTAAGACTACGAATGGACTGCAGAACCTCTTCTTTATACGGTGCTGGAGATAATGCAAGATAGAAATTAACAGTAGGTGCCACTAGGTTGGTATTCTGGCTGGAGAATGGATGCGTGATAACAATGTTCTCTCGTGTGGTTAGAATATACTGTGCATGCAGAAAATCTAACACCATTCCTGAGTTACTGAGAAAATCCATTCCTAGAATGACAGGTACTGCTAGGTCAGCATCATTCATTACATAAAACTCAGTCTGCACAGGAACACCATGCACTTTGCTCATCCAGATTACTTTCCCCACAGCAGCCTGATGGTGGCCATTAGCAAGAAGAAAAGTTTGTCCTCCGCTTGACAGAAGGACCTCCTCTTTGCACAACTGCTGCCAAATGGATTTTTGCATTAAAGACAGAGTACTACCCGTGTCAATGAGTGCTGCAATTTGCTTATCTTGAATATATAGAGGGATGGTAAGATTTCGAGGATTACATTGCACATTGACTTCTCCAGTCTGAACTACTCTAGTGCTAGATGGTGGATTTTTACGTTGCAACTCTTGATGCGTGACATTTTTCTTTCTCTGCTCATCCACATTCATCTGGTTCCAGTATTTCTTTGACTCACAAATGTCTCTTTCAATCTGTGTTCCAACTTTGACCAGTTCGTGTACTGTATGTAGGTTACCTCTTAACAGGCTAGCCAGGCGAGGGTTGCAATTACGTAAGATGGCCTGAATCATCTCCCTTTCAGTCATTCCCTCTTTCCACCTAAGACACAGAGCACGATAATGGAAAGCGAAGTCCCTGAAACTTTCTGTTACTCCTTGCTTCCGTTCCATGAGCTTTCTCACTGCCACGTCTTCATAATCCTCACTTAAGAAGGCTTGAAGAAAAGACTCCTTAAACTGCTGCCAATTGTGGATTATTTTCTTTTCCGCAGACCACCAAGCTTTTGCAGTGTGTCCTAAAACAGCAGTCAAAGAGGCTATAATTTCCTCATCAGTTAATGGGCGGACAGCGAAATACTCTTCACATTGCTCAATAAATGCAAGTGGGTCTTCCTCAGAATGATTACTGAACTTGGGAAATTCAAGCTTGACTGGCGGATGGTATGGAATTACTGAAATACTATCAGCAGTTGGTGGAGTACTGGAATGCCAGTCTTTATCAAATCTATGGATGACAGTTCTATTTATGGGCTGATGGGGAGTAGAAATTGTTGGGTTACTTGCCTGTAGTTTACGATCTATTTGCTTATCCCTTCTTTTAAGACAATCCACCATAGACTGTCCCAGGTCTTGAATAAGCACTTCTAGATGTTTTCTCACTCTTCCACACTCACGATCCACACGATACAACAACTTCTCTTCAACAGATTTACACATAGCTACACATTCATGAACAGATATTTGGTCCTTCACTTGTTGTTGAATGTTACTGACATTCTCCTCCAGAGTGTCAAGGCGGCTCGTTAGATCATGGATTAAAGCTGACTTATGTTCTAACTCACCATCATCATGTATCTCAGGAGGGGGAGGAGGAGGCAACTGAGAGTCATCATCAGGCTCTGCTACAGAAACTCTGTCGTCGTCCTCATCTGAATCGATATACAAATCGCTAAAGGTGTTGATAAGGTCTTTCAGCGGTTCTCTGTGTGCTTGAAAAGACGTGCTGGAAAAGTCTGCCTCGGGTACGGATACATCCCCTTCCAAATTCTGCTGACTAGCCATGATTAACTGAAATATGCTTGAAACAAACCAAAGACATACACCAAAGTTCATCAAGAAACTGGTCCCTGTTTGGGCGCCAATTATATAACCGTTACCCAATTTAGGCTTAAGTTATACATCAAAAGGAGATCGGGCCAATTTCCTTAATATGATTTACACCTAGGTATAAGAAGGTTTGAGAGGAATCATGAACTGGTTAGGCACAAAATGCAGAAAGAATGAATATCCTTTATATATGTGGCAGTTTACCTCACACAGATGAACATTCACAAGACTCAATCATAAGCAAAGAAAAAGACAATTTGAAAATAAACAAAGAAAAAAATGAACAACAATCAAAGAATGAAATGTAAATGAGTCTTAAGGGGTTTATGTCGTTAGGCCAGGCCAGCAGAGTTAAAACAACATGATATACGTTTGTAGACGGAACAAACTTAGCAGATAATAACGATCGCTGATAATGTCCGGTTAGGTGACAAAGTTCCCCTTGCACATGGTGAGTCGATGATAATCCAAATTGGTAATATCCACAAAGCTTGCCTAAAGCACACGTGAGAGTCCACTGTGTATTAGCATGTGTTTAACACGCCAAACATTCACAACTGCATAGGCCACAGTGGTTACAGTTCCACCTGGTTCCGTTTCATGACTACAGAAGTCTATCCGTCATAAAAGGTCCATCTATCAAAAGAAAATACCATACTACTATTAGTGTGCACCTCAAAACAATCTATATACACCGCTACCAACTAATTACACTCCAACCAACATAACATTACAAAATGAACAATAAACACTTACAGATTGACACAGGGAAACAAATCCTCAATCTTAGGACCATCAGCTTCTAAAATGTGAGCGCGAGAAAACCATTGCTTCCTCTCTCAAACACCAACTGATTTCTTCTTCTTCTTCTTCTTATTGGTTTTATGGCGTATTGCAATCATGATTTGTCAGGTGCATATCGCCACCTACTGTACCGGAGTATGCAGCATGGATTAGCCTATAGCTCTATGATTCTACTTAAAAAAAAAAAAAAAAAAAAAAAAAAAATTCAAGATAAAATAACTGATTTCTTCATACTATCTACCCGAATAAATAGTCTAAACAATAACTCAGCGCCCCCTAATGGCGTGGCAGAACATATCTAAATGTAACAGAATCAGTTCGGTTACAAGGTTTAGTTTATTAATGAGCTGTTGTGGGATTATTGTGTTGAATGCTGAGCTGAAGCCGATGAACAGCATTCTAACATAGGAGTCTTTATTTTCTAGGTGGGTAAGAGCCAGGTGGAGGGTGGAGGAAATTGCATCGTCCGTAGAGCGGTTTGGATGGTATGCAAACTGGAGCGGATCGAGTGTGTTGGGGAGGCTGGTTTTGATGATGTGCATGACTAACCTCTCAAAGCACTTCATCATGATTGGAGTTAGTGCTATGGGATGGTATTCATTTAGACAGGACACAGGTGATTTCTTTGGTACCGGTATGATTGTTGTGGATTTGAGACATGTGGGGACGACTGCCTGGCTCAGCGAGGTGTTGAAGATATCTGTTAGGACATCTGTCAGCTGTGCAGCACAGTCTGTCAGTACACGGCCAGGTGTGTTGGGGTTAGTGGGGTTAGCCCTACTACTGTGCCAGCGCTGGACAGGTTTTTAATGGTATTCGGCTGAGCAGGGAGGCCCTGACAGTGCTGCTGGATCTTCTAAAAAGTGAACGGCAACACGGATGGGGTGCCACAATCCAGACCCTGGTGTTTCTCTTCTGTCTGGCCAGTGGTACATCATAAAGAGTGGTCTCCAGAGTGTTTGACATGCCTTGTTCCACTGTCCACTGCATTGTCCTCCGAGTCGCTGAGGAGTACTTCACCTCCCGAACACCCCAGAAGACCCGGGGCCTCATTTATAAAGTGTTGCGCAGAAACCATCCTAAATTTGATCTTATGATCATCTCTCAAATATGCGTATGTGTGATTCATAGAATGAACGTACGAACAGAAAATATGCGTACACATCTCTTTCAGATGTGAAATCTATGAGTCGCAAATGATTTTGAACTTGCACGCAACTGAATGGTTTCAGCTCTCTGCCTTGTAAACGACTCATAATTAATGTCATATAAAAGATCAGCAATCATCATAATTTAGAACAGCTTACATTTCCAAAAACCTGCAGTACTCGAACTAGAAAAAGTGTGTACGTCTGCTCAGACCGACTTGACGCTAAGCACTTTTCCATGTCAAAGACTTGATTCCGCGGTGACGCAATCGGCCTTGGAATGCGGTCTGCGGAGGGTGCATCCTGAATTGAGACCGCTTACGCCGTGACACAATCACACTTCAAATGAAGTCTTCGGAGTGTGCACCCTTCACATTGGGACAGTCTTCGTAGTGTCGGTGTGATGCAATCACACTTCAAATCCGGTCTTCGAAGGGTGCGTACTTCACTTTGGGACACAGCAAATGAGTGGTATAATCAGAAGTGAGCTCACAATTGAGGAGAAGACTATGTTTAGAAGTAGGCCTAGTAGTAAGTTCAATGGTACTCACACTGTGTGGGGTTACTGGTGATCTCTTGGGTTTATGAGGGCAGGCTGCATTGCGATGGCTTTCCTCACCACAGCAGTCAAGCATCACACTGAAATTTGCATTTGTCTTCTGTCCACCTTGATTTGACTAGTCCTCCCTATCATTTTGACATTAACAAGTGCTTCAACCGCTGAGGTGGACCAGAAATTTAACTTTTTAGTATTTGTAGACATTGTGGTAGCGTACAGTGCAGCAGAGCATACAGCAAAAATATCAAGTATTGGTACAAGTCCCACTCAGTGTCTATTGATATTGCGTTCATGCAAACAGCATAGTGTCACACAGTGATATTATTCAAGATCTTTTCATTCAGCAGTAAAATATTACACAACTGTTTTAACAGTTCTCAAATATTAATATTAGTATAGGCTATCCACCTTATTTTTAACGCAAGAACGCGTGTGGCCATTTGTAACTTGAGTGTGTGAGACTTCCAGTGTCATTCGCTTCAAGTTATTTCGGCTGCACAAAAAGCTGCTTTATTTAGGCTTCCATTTACTGCGGTTTGTTATTCTTTTATAATGACCTATAGCACCTAATCACTCAGAAGTCTTGCTAATTCACAGAAAATAACTTACTCCCATGTTGAAAAATAAGGTGAAAATAAGGCAACAGCAGATTATCATTATTCGTATGGAAATACTATGTGTCCAGTCCAGATTGAAATCAATATGCAAGATTTACATGATATAGGGCTGATCAAGTGAAGATAGTGTTGGATCATGAATGAAGAGATAGGGAGTCCGGCGTGGAGATTAAGAGTCTTTTATTAATGTCGCTTACTAGTCAAGTGTCAGATGAGAAGAGGCAAAGAACAAAGAATTCAAACTACATACAGTATATCTCCCTCTCAAGCATCGGCATGCATCCCAGTTCCCAGTGCACCGTGCACTTGTTTATCAATTCTTAACAGCAACATAGGAAACATTCTTTTTTCGATTCATCTTTTCTTTTGTTCAGCAGATCATTTGCTATGTGCACAATCTCTGTGAGAGCCCTCAGGATCAGCACATCCATGTCATTCTGTGTATCAATCTCCTCGTGGTAGTTCTTCACAGGGAAGATGTGGCTCATAGGGACACCAACTGAATTAGAGCACTCCTGCATCTGTAGAATGAAGAACACAGGCGGAATATTTCTGGGGGTTGTAATAAATAAAAAAGAATATGCTCTAAACCAGTGCTTCCCAAACCTGTCCTGGAGGACCCCCTGCCCTGCACATTTTGTATGGCTCCCTAATCAGACACCCAATTTAGTGCTTGCAGTCTCTACTAACGAGCTGATGAGTTGAATCAGGTGTGTTAGATTAGGGAGACATACAAAATGTGCAGGGCAGGGGGTCCTCCAGGACAGGTTTGGGAAGCACTGCTCTAAACCATATCTGTGTTTGTGACATGTTATAGGCTAAATGCATTTGTGTGTTAGTGGAAAGAGCGGCTTCAATTATTAAAACTCAAAAACATCATCAGTTTTTTTGCCTAGCCATACTAATGATTTGCAGCAAATAATTAAAAAAATAATTTATTATTATTATTATGTCGTAAAGCCCTAGAATGTTAAACAAAATTGCAAACAAGAGCCAGAGGACTGACCCCACATTCTGTATCTGAGAACAGAGAGGACCTGTAATTACCTTCTCTTTTATCTTCTTGCTAGTGTAGATTTTTTTGAGGTTTTTTTGGACTAGTGGGCATGCTTCATCCACCCTCGTCATGATGACTGCCTGAGGAATTTCTGTTGAATGTGAACATAAATTTAAATATGTATTCATTGTGTGATGAAAGTCTTTATACAGTCTACATCATTTTTGCTAGATTTGTGTGGCATGAAGAAAGTTTCAAAAACTTTGAATGATCCAAATAAACTATTTTTTTAAAGAATCCTACAACAAACACATTAGTGAGTCTTCTTGCATTTATCATGTGGAGATTTTAACAGATTATTAAAATGTATTGCTGTTACACTCACCCAGTTCGCTGGCCTTCTGTCTAATATATCTCATCTTTTTGAAGACTTCATCGTTCATCAGTGATACCAGCTGCTATGACGTAGACCAGGCAGTGTGTCAGATCCTCAGGCTTGCTTGGTTTACTTCTGTAGCCCTTATTCTTAGCAGAATCAGTTGGATTGAACTAAATGTAAAGGTAAAAGAGAAAAACAGAGATGAGAGGAAAGAGGTCGTATATCTCACCTCCTCATATCAAGGATAAAAGAGGAAAGCATTATTTTATAATTCTGTGGTGTCAATGCATTGTTTGAATAACAATTAAATAATTTCACAAAGCCACTTTAAAGCTGAGTAAATTAACAGGCAAAAGATTCCTCCTCACATTGTATCCTTCCTTAAGGAGACCCTCGAGGGATTTGGCGATGTCTTCTGGATCTGCACCACATGAATCTCCGGATTCTAAGCCCATGATGTCATTGAAGACAAAAGGCAGAACTGATTGTCCATTTCTTATGCAATAGGTTCTGTACTGTAGAAAAATGCAGAAATATGACAATAAAATAAACAACTTGGGTATTTCAAATGTATTTGATATGGACACATGCAAAAGCAACCAGCACATAAAACAAGGCATTTGGCTTGTTTCATGTAGATGACTACTTTTGCTTGTTGGTGTAATCATAGGTAGGGATCAGTTGGCATAAATCCAGATGCACACTTCAGTAGTTCAGTCATTTTAAAAATTGCAACACATGTAATGTTTTTGTAACGGGGCAGACCAGACGTGAGACGTGCGGATCCAAGTGCAAGCTTTTATTTACAGGCATGGTCAATCACAGGCAGGGTCGAACAAACAGCAAACAGGTATAGAGAGGGCAAGACAGAAGAGTACTCAAATAAACATGTGTGGTCGGCGATCGGCGTACAATATCCAAGGGGCTTGACAGAAGGGGTAATCCAGGTACGAGAGCAATAATCCAAACGAGATGCAAACAGAGTCCAAAGGGCTTAGGCTAAGGGTAAATCCAGGAAAACACGGGCAAGAATCAAAACACAAAGGGCAAGGCAAAACTATGACAACTACGTGGGCTCCGTAGAGTAGCTATCTCTTGGAGAGTGATAAACGCTAAACAATACTCGGCCCAGAGCAAGAGAAAGTCCAAGGCTTATAAAGAGTGTGTCATTGTGTGATAGTTCTCAGGTGTGAGCGTGATTAGTGTAATCAGCTGTGTGTGTGTCGTCAGTGCAATGGATGATGGGATATGCAGTGTAGTGCAAGAGTCCATGTGGTGAGTGGGTGACCTCTGGTAGTGAGTGAACGGAAGTTCATGGAACGGATTTGTGACAGTTATTGTGTCTTTGTATTTTTTTAAATTAAAGTGTGACAGCAATATCATTCAATTGTGCTGCCTTAATAGGTTAATTTCAAATGTAGCCTACAGTACATAATTTAGTAAGCCATTTTATTTTTAATTAAAACATATGGGTTCATATACTTACTGTTTTTGTAAAACTTGTAGCAGACCCAGAATCAGCAAGGGCTTCTGTTGTGATTTTTCCTTGAAAAGCACTATTGACTGAGTTGATGAAGCTGGACTTTCCTGCTCCAACTTCTCCAGCGAGCAAGATCCTGACGTACTGAACATTTGAATCACTCAGATTAAGCTCCCTGAGGTTCTTCTCCAAAACTTCTCTGTTTCTGTTGAAAAAGGGTATTTTTTACAAACCAATGTTGAAGCTACACACTTTTGCTTGTACAAATAGGTTATAATGTTTTAAAGAATAATTATTTTTCACTTACTCCCAGGGTGTTTCCCTCCATGGCTTATCAAATTCTGTAATAGAGATGGAAATAATTTATGATTACATGATTACTGCAAAATAAAAGCTAAATATAAAATGGAAAATCCATTGAGTATTTATTAAGAACCAAAATCAAAGGGTTAGACAAACTCAAAGGAATATTTCAAATGTGTTTTCCTTGAAAATTATAGTCTTAGATTAGATATTGACCAA
Organism: Aspiorhynchus laticeps; assembly: GCA_023376895.1. Classification (NCBI taxonomy): domain Eukaryota; kingdom Metazoa; phylum Chordata; class Actinopteri; order Cypriniformes; family Cyprinidae; genus Aspiorhynchus; species Aspiorhynchus laticeps. The sequence continues at coordinate 1,554,170 of CM041802.1, read as the reverse complement.
TCTTAGACTTCATAAAAGCACGTTATATGTTTGTCTTGTTTGTCTCTTGCTCTGTGATGTTCTCTTATAAACATGCACACCATAAATATGTTAATGAGAATTTAGCGATAACAAGTATAGGTGTATCAATTCAGATTTCAAATGAACACCAGCACATTATGACAAAAGTGGTTCTTCACAGATGGCACTGTCATGATCTGTAGCTGGAGTGACCATGAGCTCCTCTAGAGGGCAGTCAAACCCATGCCTTTGCCATGCAATCCCGGACTTCATTTCCCATAACCCTCTGCCTTGGAACTGATTACAGACTCACCTGTTTCCTATCAGTAGGACTTTTTATGTTGCACACTCACTTGTACACATTACTGAGTCTTGTGTAGCTGATGCGGACATTACTGAGCGTTTCCCTTGTTTGTTGCCTTGCCTTACAAATGTTGGCGCAGCCATTTTTGCCTATGATAACTGGTAAATTATATTAAATTATACGGAGGCAAAAACATGCGCACTACTCGGTATTCTAATGAGCCTTTATTTGCATATGTCCTTTTATGAAAGACAGGTCACATATGACATGAGCAGTATGAGGGCACACCCAATACAAATGTTAACACCTTCTAGATCTAGTCTTGCCCGTGTGTTTTTGACTTTTTGTGGGTTTTTGATCCTTTGCTGCCTGCCCTGACCCTTGCCTGTTTGTTGGATCACTCTTTGTTTTGCCCTTGGATATTGTTGTTTGCTATTGCTGTTGATGTCTCATTGTTTGTGATATACAAATCCCTGCACGATAAGAATAGTTTTCCTGTGATAATAATGATAAAGTCTAGTTGTTGACATAGTTCTGTGTGCTACCATGTGGAGCGACTTGGCCGAAGGCGGACGTGAAATTGAGGAGGAGTTTATTGCTAAACGAGGAGCTTCATCTGGAACTGGTTCGGTCAGGGCTGTACAGTGTGACAAAAAATCGATCTGAGCCTTGAATAAGTGTAGTACAGTAGCACGTGTGCAATACAGTTTTGCATTTGTATGAGCCTGTTTACAAACCTGGGCCCGTATTCACAAAACATCTTAAAGCTAAAAGTAGCTCATAACTCGCCGATTTAGGAGAAAATCTTAAAAATAATGGTTGTGTCAGTCCTAAATTTAGGCATCCTAATTTTTTTCTCTAATGGCTCGTTTGCACCGAGTGGTACGGTTCAGTACAGTACAGTACAGTAAGCAATTATGTCCATTTCCATTGTCAGAAGTTGTGAATGGTACCAAAATAGCGAACCGTACCACTTTTTTTGGTACCCTTTCGTTGGGGTACCTAGCACAGCAAAGGGTACCAAAGGGGTGGAGCTAAACTCACTGCAGAAGTTGATTGGTTGACTAGAATCATCACTTTTGCGTGATACAAGGGGATAAAGCTTCTCCTTCACTCATTCCGCTCTGGTGTCCATGAGTGTTGGACCTATTTACATGGTGCGCAAACACAAAAAAATAAAACAGTGTATTTTATAATTTTACATTTTCACACAGACAATAGCCATTTCGCAATATGCATTCTTGTGGACTTGTGAAACGTCATTGACCAAAAACCTGCGTAATTTTAAAAATACTACTGTTAATGTGTCATGAAATGAAGTTTTAAGAGTTTTCAGGCGAGAATGTAATCGTTTAAAACTCAAATCTATGGTTTATTTATAAAGATAGCACCTATTTGGTAAATTTGCTATGCCGATTTCGTAGCTCCAGGCGATCAGCGGGCACTCAGTGCTCATGTATCCGCCTCGAGCAGCTTACGCTCGGCTAGTGCTGACGACATTTACCGCTGGATCTGATGTCTCTGTAGTGATTAAACATGAGATACAATTCGTTTTGGGTATATTTAACAGGCATTCGTGGTCTCATGAATCTATTATTTCTTCCTGCTCATATCATTTTGACTGAGCACAAAGTTATGTTTAACTTTATATATTTATTTTGAACTTTACCATAGTACAGCGCTGAATTTGTAGCATTCGTTTGACTGAATTGTTTGCTTTTGTCTTTATTTCCTTTTATATAAGCCTCTTATACTTTGTACTTATACTTTTATAATGGCTATTATTGTTCATTAAAACTGACATTTAACAAAAATAGTGTGCTTATTGTCGCGCTTTATCGTCAATCGCTACTTTCCGGCATACACCACATCAAGTAAGGGTACTGTTGGCGGTGGAAACGCAAGCTGGATCAGGGTGTTCAGTCCCAAATAGTACCGTACTGTACTGTACTGACCCGTACCGCTCAGTGGAAACGAGCCATAAGAGTATTTCACAAAGCGTTTCAGCTCTAAAACTAGCTCCTAAATCTGTGAAACGTTAGGAGTAGTGAAGAGGAGTCTTATGTCACTAAGACCAAACCACAACAATCCTAAAATGTCTGTTTCCGGCAATCTGCCTCGGAACTTAAACATTTTAGAAACATTTGATGATAACAATCTTTTAAAAAGGTATCGCCTTTGGTTTTGGAGGTTACTCATACTCCAATTTTTCCTTTGATTATATCCTTGTTTTCATTAACCAGCTGGGCAAGAAGTAACAGATGTTCTTGCATCCAGTTTGGTTTTCTCTTACGTTTGCATGTCTTACTATCAGCCATGATTATTCTACTCTGTTAATTAAAAGGCTGGTTATATGCATATTTACTAATTGTTTACGAGAAGCATACATGTTAGAGGCTGACAATTAGCTGAACATATACTTGTTTAATTAATTAATTTCACTTATAGCCTGCATTTTAAAATTTTGATTTGAATGTGGCAATTAGCATTTTTATTTATATATTTTTTTTAAATGGCAACATAATATTGCACTCTACAATATTCCCATGAATAAATCTCTGACAGAGCCAATCACTGTGTGCATAGTTAATGAGCATGCTGACATCACCATAGCAACGAGGTAAACTCCGCCCCCTTACTCTTAGCTCAAGACTTCTCTCTGTTCTTAATAAAAGTCTGTCTCAGCAGCTTTGTGAACAGGTTTTAAGAGAAAACTCTTAGCTAAAAGCTTTTACTGCAAGTTAGGAGAACTCTGGTAAGATAAAATGTTTTCTGAACACGGGCCCTGTTGTCCAACAAAGATATAATTTACTGACATGCTTTTTCTCCAAATTAACTTAACATGTCAAGTGTTTGAAATAACATTTTGTGATCAGACGTGGTTTCATATCACAGAATGATGCAGAAATCATACTATTTTATAGTATTATATAGTGATAAAGGCTGTCGCTTAGCATTGCATTATAAATATACTTTATCTAGGGCTGGTAATTTAACGTGTTAATTAGATTAATTAATTACAGTGAAAAATAACGCGTTAAAATTATTAACGCATTTAACGCACTTGCCCCGCCCCAGATCTTCGTGGGTCATCTGACATTTCAAACAGTTGATTGATGACACATATGAGGCAGGGCAACAACTCACTACATGATGATTATCACAGCTAGTATACATGTAAAGACAATACAACCATTATGCTTACCTATTGATTCTGATGCTCCCATTGTGATCTCCTTGTCCTTCTCGTTTTTTTTTCTTTCTCCTTTTGAATTTTGGAAGTAACACACTAAACTGTATACTAAAAACAATGATGACTTTATTTCAATACAGAGTCATAACAAGAGAGACAATTTAAATTTAGTGTTCTTCTCTTTGAGAGGTGCAAGCAGGCTGTGAAAGTATCTCTCATTTCAGCCTATATATATATGCAGCTCTGACTTTCACTTTTGCCTTGCTCATGTGTTCATGACTAAGCAGCCTATAACTCACTTTGTTCCATGCCATTACACGATACAAAACTCTGGACAGATTCTGTTGTAAAAGACAAATGGTAAATTATTCAATGGATTGAAATCAAAAGAGAATTGTAAGGCAAGGTAACAGATTGACAAACTCAAAACCTATTGCAAAATGGATCATTCAGATTTTTTTAAAAACACATTTTTACATATTTCACACATTTTACCTTTCTATGAAAAGGTATGTTTTGTTTATATCAAATAACCATAAGAAATCTATATTTGTAACAAAATGTATTTCGAACAGGATTTTTTCTCCTTTTCATCATCTCAGACATCCAAATTTGCCATTGAGTCATAGGCCACTTCTCGTGTGGCTTCATTTCTCTTTTAAATAGAGACTTTATGGATTGACTGAATCACATATGTGTCTGTAGCATGTTCTGGGAAATCACAATACCCAATGGAATAGAGGTGTCTTTTAAAGACTAATTTTTCTGCAGCAAATTTGGTGATCTTCAGCAGCTTTTGCATTACTCGGAGAGACGTTTTCCAGCTTTGTTTTTGGGGTTTCTTTCTGACTATTAAAACAAAACTTTATTCCATGCGCTATGTATCTTTAGTGGAAGCAGATGCTTTGTTATAGCATAATGGAGTCTTACTGGCTGAAATAATAATAATAATAAAGAATTCATTACATTTATAAAGTGCTTTTCTAAGCACTCAAAGCGCTTTAAATGATGAGGGGGATCTCCTCATCCACCACCAGTGTGCAGCATCCAGAACAACTGTAGTGATTTCAAGGAAATGTAAAGTGAAAGGAGAATTGCAATGTGTGGCCAACTCTGGCCCGATCTGAATTGGATCAGATCATGGGCAAAACACCCCTGCTCAAGGACATCCTGATAAGCCGTTTGCACAATCGGACATGGCTGGGGTTGGAATTGAACTGCGGGTTTCATCTGGCCAGAGAACTGCCCCCCGGTCAATGTTTGTCAATGAAAATTATGACTAAATATCGTCGTCAACGAACCTTTATCACGTGACGAAAACGAGACGAGACGCGACGTAAATGCTGGTTATGTGACGAAGACTATAATTAAATGTATAATGCAATATTGCTGACGAATAAAAACGAGATTAAATGTGACGCAACGTATACATAACCTACGTAAGAAATACAATCTGTTGGAGATGAGTGCAAACCCATTCAATGCGTGTTTTCCATCCCTTACAGAAAAACCACATGAATTTCACATGTTTTCCACATGTGATCACGTCCATACATTTTTTTTCATGTGATCACATGTATCCATATATTTTTTCACATGTGATCACATGACGACAACATAAGAGCACATGTGGCACATGTGGATCACATGTGGAAATTTTTCCATGTGTTATAATAGGTTTTCACATGTGGATCACATGTTAGCTACATGTAACAAATACTGTGCATTTTCAGCTTCACACTGTATGTTGAGTTTTAGTTTGTTCCTATTTCCTGCTTCCCATTGTAATCCCTTGTAGCTTTCTTTCTTTGTTGAAATGTACTGTAGTTGCAAAGTTACTTAGGCTATATAAGTTAGTTAGTAAAATAAAAGTAAAATAAATATACTGATATATGATTTATCAATTATACGTTACATACCACTTATGATTAGTAAGTGCTCATTTATGATGATACACCTTGTTATTAGCTTGTACATGTAATTGTTGATCATCAGGTAGCATAATAACTATCACACACACAAACACACACACATAATATACATGTATATATATATATATTATAATATGTATTATATATATTATCAACTTCACCTAATTTTTTTTTAAAAACAATCTTAAATAATAATTATAATAATAATAATAATTTATGGTTAAAAAAATAATTAAATTGAACACTACTATTTTTGGACACCATGGATTTGTTTGTGATTTGTATCTCTCTTTCACTCATTCATTTAGGACAAGTCTGATGAGTTTGGAGATGCATGGCCATCTTTACAGACGATACAAATTTCATTACCAACCTGTGAAAATCTCATGTCATCATGGAAATATGACTCAAGTTGTTATAGGTCTAAATACAACACAGTTACAAAAGAGACTAATAAATATTGTGTTAATTGTACTTAATAGTGCCTCTCAGTGTACTTTCAGGTTCTATGAACTTCATGCCATGCATGGGAACTGTGATTGAGTAACTTTAAAAAAAATAATAATAATTTATGAACAAATCTGAAATGACACATTCCCAGTTATTATAGAGATAGTTCACTCAAAATGAAAATTCTGTCATTAATTACTCACCCTCATGTCGTTCAAAACCCATAAGATACATCTTTGGAACACAAAATAAGACATTTTTGATGAATGAAATGTTCAAAAATATCTTAACTTGTGTTCCGAAGATGAACGAAGATCTTACGGATTTGGAACAACATGAGGGTGAGCAATTAATGACAGAATTTTCATTTTTGGACAAACTATCCCTCTAAGATTTATATAAATGATTTAGATTGTAGTAATTTTTAAATTCTTCATAATATGATATTGCATAATAAAACGTGGAATTTTACTATACAATTGAGGTCTTTCACATGATTAAATATTTTTGAGTGTATATTGTGCATGAGTTAAATATTGACTAGAGTTTTTAAAGTCATTTCACAATCACATTGCAACACAAGCAAGTTTATAATATACGTTTCACATGGGATTCACAAGTTTCACGTGTTTCACATGGGAATTTACATGTATTTTACATGTGATCCCATGGGTTTCACATGTGGTCACATGGGTTTAACATGGAAATTCACATGAAAATGTTCCAAAAACACACATTCCCCATGTGCTTTTGTTTTCCATGTTCAAAGCACACGCTTCATGATTTCACACATGATTTTGCAGAATCACATGTACAGTATATGTGGCCACATGTGACCACATGTGCTTTTGGACATGTGAAATTAATGTGTTTTTTTCTGTAAGTGATCTGTCTATGTAAACACCCAAATTCTTAAAGGTCTGTGACTGGATAATTTGGTGGTCATGTTTAACCACTTGACGATGATCACCTATACTTTTTGGGTCAAATACAATCTCTTCTATTTTCTTAGTATTTATTATTAGCTCATTTTTATCACACCAGTCAACAAACCGGCTTATTTCTAACTGGTAGATGGTGCTAATATTGTCATGCACATAGAGTAAACTTAGTATGGCTGTGTCATCTGAATATTTAATAATATAATTTTGTGAATGCCTATTTAAGCATTCATTTGTAAAAAGTGTAAAGAGAATGGGTGAACTGACGCAGCCTTGTGGAACACCTGTACTACTGCTCTTTTGATGTGAAAGAAAATTGTTTACCTTTACAAACGGAATTCTGTTAAAAAAAAAAAAATAAAAAAAATAAAAGAATAGTACCACTTAATAATATATAATAATAAGAATACCTTCCTTGAACCAAGTAAGATAGAATAAAGAATAAAATGTTTTTAAATAATATGTCCTTGTTATTCCATATGAAATAGTTGTGGGGTTAAAAATTGTGCTTATACACCAATTTCCATGCTAACAGGGCTTGTCTGTGAAAACCGGCCAATTTAACAGGAATTTTGTCAACAGAAAAATTACAATTCAACAAAAAGTCTATGCCTCCAAGAGTATTAAATATATAATTAGGAAATGCATTCCAAGGACTTTCTCTATTCTTCATAAACTCTATTTAATTTTAAAAGTGTCATTGTGTCATGATCCACTCTGGAGCAGGGAAAACGAGGAGGCAAGGAACTTCATAGAAACTTAAACTTTTAATCGAAAACACAGAGATCGTGGGAGACAAATACATAAACACAATGACGTTAATACAGCACACAGAAGCAGGGAAACACAGGGCTTTTAAAGGGGAGACTAAACTAGATAATTACTAACACAGGGCTGGGGACTAATCAACTAAAGAAACAGGGCTGGGAACTGATAATACAAACGAGGACAGGAACAGGAACTAACCAAATATGGGCACGAGAGGAGGGGAAACACAAGACACAGAGAGACACAGTCTGACACTACTCCCCCCTCCCGAACGGTGCTTCCCGCACCGTACACCATCCAACGGGGAGGGGGGGTGGGCACTCTGGAGACCTCCAGGGAACAGGAGGCAGGATAATCGGCCTCCAGAGCAGCGCCCGTTCCGGGAGCCATGGCGGGTCCGGGGACTCGGGAGGCCATGGCGGGTCCGGGGACTCGGGAGGCCATGGCAGAGCAGGGAGCTCGGGAGGCCATGGTGGGTCAGGGAGCTCCGTGGCCTTGGCTCTGGGCCTGGCCACCCAGGCAGAGGATATATGGCCCCCCCCCAAAATTTTCTTGGGGAAGTTTCCCTCTGGTGGGCGTTCTGGAGGAGCGGGCGCTTGGTGGCGCTCAGGAGGAGCGGGCGCCAGGGGGCGCTCTGGAGGAGCGGCCACTTGAGGGCGCTCGGCAGGCGCGGGCACTTGAGGGCGCTCGGCAGGCGCGAGGAGCAGGCACTGGGGGGCACTTGCGAGGAGCAGGCACTGGGGGGCACTTGCGAGGAGCAGGCACTGGGGGGCACTTGCGAGGAGCAGGCACTGGGGGGCACTTGCGAGGAGCTGCCTCTTGGGGGCGCTCTTGAGAGCTGGATGGAACCAGCAGGGGCTCTGGAGAGCTGGACGGAACCAGCAGGAGCTCTTGAGAGCTGGACGGAACCAGCAGGGGCTCTGGAGACCTGGTCGGAACCAGCAGGGGCTCTGGAGAACTGGACGGAACCAGCAGGGGCTCTCGAGAGCTGGACGGAACCAGCAGGGGCTCTCGAGAGCTGGACGGGACCAGCAGGGGCTCTCGAGAGCTGGACGGGACCCGCAGGGGCTCTCAAGAGCTGGACGGGACCCGCAGGGGCTCTGGAGAGCTGGACGGAACCAGCAGGGGCTCTGGAGAGCTGGACGGAACCAGCAGGGGCTCGGGAGAGCTGGACGGAACCAGCAGGGGCTCTGGAGAGCTGGACGGGACCAGCAGGGGCACTGGAGGGACTGGCCCTGGAGAAGCGGGCACTCGAGGGCGCTGTCGAGGAGCGGGCACTGGAGAGCACTTGCAAGGCTCAATGATCAGTGGGCTTGCCATACTCATTGCAGGTGGGCCTGCTTCATTCTCCGACGGTGGGCTGGCCTGGGCCGCAGACGGCAGTGGGCTTGGGAGACAGGGGCCCGATTTCAGCGCTGACCGGACAGATGTGAAAGATGGGTCCAGTACTTTCGCCCCCAGGTCAGCGCTGTTGGAGGCCCACTTACGGGCTCGAGGGAACACAAGGGAATGTGGGTGACTGCAGCCGGAGACTGTCCAGACACCGGATAACCGTCTCTTGCCAGTTTAGTTTGGAGGTGTCTGGAAGCTCGACTGGCTGATGGAAAGAGATCCCGAGCTGGAACAGAGTCTTGAGGACTTCACCTTCAAGGGCACTGGCGAGGGCGAGCGGTATGAAAGCCCTCGCGAAGGTGAGCGGTTCGTGGCTCGCCTGAGCCACGGCGATGAACTTGGCTCATTCCTCCATAGCCGCGGAGGGGAAAAAACAGAAAACAAAAAACTTCTCAAAACGGAAAACAAAGCGAGGGAGAAGTTGCGCCTCCTCTTAGTCCTTCTTTGTGGGTGCTGTATTCTGTCATGATCCACTCTGGAGCAGGGAAAACGAGGAGGCAAGGAACTTCATAGAAACTTAAACTTTTAATCGAAAACACAGCGATCGCGGGAGACAAATACATAAACACAATGACGTTAATACAGCACACAGAAGCAGGGAAACACAGGGCTTTTAAAGGGGAGACTAAACTAGATAATTACTAACACAGGGCTGGGGACTAATCAACTAAAGACACAGGGCTGGGAACTGATAATACAAACGAGGACAGGAACAGGAACTAACCAAATATGGGCACGAGAGGAGGGGAAACACAAGACACAGAGAGACACAGTCTGACACATTGAGAGTATTATAATCTAAGACCTCCAGTCCTCCTTGCTCTTTAGGATTACAAATTACTTTGTAATTTGAAAATGCTTTGAGGGGAAATAATACAGATTTATCTAGATTCATGTTAAGGCCTGAAACACCAGTGAATACCTCAATATATCTAATTGTTTTTGGTACTTCAAATTTGTTTTTCAAAAACACTGCAGTGTCATCAGCAAACTGGCTAAGTTTAAATTGTACACCTAAAGCTGTGATACCATTAAATTGATTTCATTTTACATGCGATGCTAAAACCTGAGTGACTAACAAAAATAAAAAAGGAGAGGGCATCCTTGCCTAATGCCACGATAAATATCAAAATCTTTGTCAGGTACCATGAGCAAGTTTGACAGAACTATTACACCCACTATATGATGTTTTAATTGCTTTCAAAAACATATCTCCAAACCCAAACAATTTAATAACTTTGAAAATAAAATCATGAATCACCGTATCAAATGCTTTATAGAAATCAATAAATAAAATAAAACTATCATCTTTAATAAGGTGATTATAATCAATCATATCTAAGACTAGTCTAATATTATTCCTGATGTGACAGCCTTGCATAAACCCAGACTGTTCTATATCAATTATTTTGTCTAAACCTTGCGTACAATGTTAATAACTCCCGCAAGTACCATGTTCATAATGCGGTAAATTCCCAATCACTTAAGTAGCCTAAGTACATGAGACGCGCGTCTCTCTCTCGCGTGCATTCTGCAGCAGTCACTTGGAGAAGTCGTTGTTGCTTGTTGAACTTGAGCACGTAATGCGCGCTGTGAAAAAGTGTGTTGGAAACACTGTACAACACTTGGAAATAATGTAGGCCTACTGAAATTGAGGACAAATATGCACCTTATTGATGACCCTTGGCGTTAATATACTGCATCTGTGTCAGCGCGTGATGTAATAAAATTGCAGCTCGTTAATAAACGTTTTTTTGTTTGATCCATTTTATACAATCTGCCTTTATTTAGCAAGTGCACTCACACATAAACAATTTTCAAGGTCAACACTTTTTGTTCCATTCAGTTGTGGATGCTGCTGATTCACCGAGACCGCCGCGGCTCAGCAAAGAGATGTGCGTTTGCGCGCTGTGTGTGTTTTCTTTTGAAAAAGTTTCCCCAGAAATACTTTTCTATTTAATGCATTTTTTCCTAACAAATTGTATTATCAGCATAACAATTCAAGTAAATGTAGGGCATGATGCCATCCTTCTAGAACAATGTGCATTTATGTTAAAATTGCAACATCATACAATTCAACATCATAACAATCATGTTTAGTTATTCTCATTTCTTTATTGCAAAATGCTAAAACTGGCACCGTTTTGGAGAGAAATTGGCTCTTTTTAATCTCTCATTTTAACCCATCTCATGGTGTGTGATGCTAAACTCTCCTACGAGTTTCTAATGGATTTTGCATTCTTTGCGCTGTTCTAATGAATATTTTATTCATATTTTATGTTCAACAACAGCATGCTGTCTCAGTGGACCTACACATGATTTTAAATCTATTTTTCAAACTTTATGATTTAAATGGGGATGATTGTACTGAGAATAACTTTCATCTTTTCTTCAACTGAATACTGTTTCCATGCTGTTTTGATGTATTTTAAAGAGTTGGCAGTCAAAATTAAAACTGCTGGATGATAGATATTATTCATTCTTTCTGACAACAAGATAATGTGAATTACATAATGTACAATGTTTTTTAAATGTTTACATTGCAGTGTACAGCATTAATTATAAGGGGGTAGAATCCGTGGCTCAGTACTCACTACTCAATACTCATGAGTACTTTTAAATAGGCTACTCTTTTACTCTTACTCAAGTAGTTTTTTGGACAAGTACTTTTACTCTACTCACACTACATTTTTTGGAAGGTAATGTTACTTTTACTTGAGTATATTTTGTCAGTACTCTTTCCACCACTGGCTACACTCCCCAGAAGGAGCAAGAGTTTTTCTCAGATCCCATTCATCCACCAACTCTCAGTGAACTTCAGCTGGACATTTGCTGTCTAATCGGAGAAGAGATGCTCTAAATGTTTAGGTGACTGTGTCTTTCACTGTTCACTTTAATGTTCACTTCTTAATTCATAATTACTAGAAGCTTTCATTGTGCATACAGTATCACTTACTGATTATGATGTTATTTTATTTATGTTTTAGTTGTATTCCTTCTCTCTCTTTCTTTTTACTGTTTTTTTTTTTTTTAATAGAGATACTACCTAGTCAGTATGTGACTATGGGGCCAAATGTTGGTGCTTCAGGAATGTGCAGGTTTTTGTTGACGCCACGGATCATATTAAGGGGTGCTGGCAGATCAAAGTTTGTTCTTGGTTTGATCTGCCATAGTTCATGGAAATGTGTTTATGTTTTTTTGAATAGTGACGGGAAGGGTGGGGGGTGATTTAATGGTCTCAAACGGTTTTATTTTCAAACTTGTATTTTGTCTTATGCAGTAATTCTGTTTGATACCTATGACTGACTTTAATATTCTGAGTTGTAATATTAATGGCCTAAATGGCCCTCACAAACATACAGGTTTTCTGGATTTCATGCGAAGAAGAAAGATTGATATAGTGTTAGTTCAAGAATCCCATTTGAAAGAGGAGGATATACACAGGTGTCAGTCCTCTGTCGTGTGTGTCATGTGTTCCCGCCTCATGTTTCCTTATTTGGTTTGTTTCCTTCCTCGTCTGATGTGATTATTTGTTCATTCTTGTCCAGCTGTGTTTATGTGATTATGTGTTAATTACCCTGTGTATTTAGTTCCTGTCTTTTGAGTTAGATTTCGTCTGGTCCACTTGTTACTCCCCGGTGTTCCTGTCTGTGTCAACCTTGCCTTGATGTCATTAAAGACTATTATTTGAGTTTACGTCCTCGTCAGCGTGTTCCTGTTTCCTCCTCGTGTGTACACTGTGACAACAAGTGTTATAATAAGTTTTATAAAGTGGTATCTCACTCATCTTCGGATACTAAAACCAAGGGTGTCCTAATATTGGTGCAGAGGATTTTAAATATTACTATTTTAGATAAAGGTTGTGATACAGATGGTAGAATAACACATATAAAAACAATAGTGGAGAATAGGAATATTGTATTTCACTCAGTTTATGCACCTTGTACTCCTGACCCTACTTTTTTCTCTGTTTTGTCAACCTATCTCTTGAAATTCTTGGATTTTGAAATTGTATTGGGTGCAGATACGAATTCTGTAATGTCGTATACCCTAGATAGATCTGGACCAAAGGAATCACACTCTCAAGCTTTTTGTTCTGACAAACTTCGGCAATGTGTAACCTCATCCTCATTGTTGGATAGTTGGCGTTTATTAAACCCTTCTGCTAAGTTTTTTACTTTCTTTTCTGCTACTCATAAATCCTATTCATGAATTGACTATATTTTCATTTCTACTTCTTTATCTTCAGCTGTTCTTGATGCCGATATCTGTTCCTTATCTCTTTTGGATCATGATGGAAATTTGTGCAGATTATTTTTGATCCCTCGGCCATCTCGTGCCATTAGATGGCGATTTAACCCTAAAGCCTTTTCCCTCCGCCCTTTATCAGTTTGGTTTGATCCTGACGCTTCTGTGTCTTGGAAAGCAATTGAGGAATCTATTGTTTATCCATATAAATTGAAGCATCTTGTTTTTTTCGGGGGTTCCGCTTAGGCAGTGTAAATCTCAGTTTGGTCCCATTGTAACCCATTGAAAGACGTTCACAACTAGTTACAATATGGCATATTTTCCACAATGATAATCTTTTGTCAGGCAGTACTCCATTTCATTGCCCGCAATGGACTCATAGTAAAGTAAACACTCTGGGAGATATCTATGATAGTGGTTAAAAATACTTCCAGAATCTCAAACTCAATATAATCTGCTAGGCACCTCCTTTTTTATGTATTTGCGCATTAGATCGGCCCTACGGGCATATGGGGTGCCTTGGAACTCTCAACTGCCTGTTTACCCTTTGCGCAAACTAATCCTTCCTTCTGAGGAATCTCCCTCCTCTGCTTCAGTCATCTATCTCTTTCTTCTTGAGCATTCGTACAAACCTTTATCTATTACAACTGTTTGGGCTAAGGATCTTAATGAGGATGTGCATGTTTCATTTTCGGATCAGGTATGGGGTATGCTTAAATTGTCTTCTAAAAACCCTAATCACCAAATAATTCATTGGAAATTGCTGCATAGGGTTTACTTGACTCCAATGAAACGTTTTTAGATGAATCTGTCGTCTTCTCCTAAGTGTAATCACTGTTCCCAAGGAGTTTTAAAAAACGTTTTTAACTTCCCGAATTGCCACTTACCTGTTTCACTCCTCGTTGCTCATAACTCTGTCAATAAATACCCGTTTACCATTCAGTCACGTTGTCTGAGTCCCTCTTCTGTAACATACACAGAGCACCCCCTACTGTTAATAGTATCAGTCCTGCTTAAATTAGCTGAAAATGTAACATTTTGAAATAAAAAATAAAATATTCAAACTACATTAAATCATTCCAATAATAAAATAAAATGTTCGGTAACAATTTACATGTCCCATTAGCTAGCATTACTTAATGGATTAACTAACATTAACAATGATCAATACATGTCGTACACTATTTATGAATCCTACCTTGTTAACATTAGTTAATAACATACAACTGTTCCTTGTTAGATCATGCTAGCTCAGATCCATTAAATAGTACGTAGGCCTGCAACATTTCATTCGAATAAGACAAAAATGGTATTTATGTTATGCTAATTGCTACACTCTAATATGTTCTATGGCAAACATCTGTGGTCTCACAGTGCTTTATAGCATGTGTGGTTAACCAGTAAGTGATAAATTTACAACACAACATAAGAAAACATAAGTGCTTTCATCTCTGAAAAATGTTTTTGTCTTACATTTCATAACAAACTCAGGCTGCTCGATGCCGACTCACTTCCTGCCATGTTTCCAAAATGCGTGCAGAGGATTCTGGGTACTTGAAGGATGCGAGGAAGGATACACTTGATCCATCCTTCAGAACAGGCCAAATGAAGGGCGCAAAATGAAGGCTGCCTACAAAGGATCTTTCAAAATATTGAGATGGCCTTTGGCAGCACTTGATGACGTCACAGCGGAGGCAGCCTTCCTAGGACGCAGCCATCCATTTGAGATGCACGCAAGAACTGATGGAAAACGAGAAAACGAGAAAAACGTACTTCTTCAAAATTAAGTTTTAATAATTATTTTCGTGCTGTTGGGGTGGGAACGTGTGACATAGCACTTACTAGACAGCGTTTAATGCTGAGGAGGACACTAGTCTACAAGCCTCCGAAGGACTGAACTAGGAAGGATGTAGCCTTCCATTTGAGAAGCACCCTGTATATGTGTGTGTGTGACCCGTGCTGGCAAATGAGTCGGTAATGAGCAATTTTTCAAAAGTGATTTATTTTTATTTTTATTTTCACATTCTACATTAAAATACCTTCAAAATGATACATGATTTGTTGGAATCTGACAAAAAAGAATGACTGAGCAAATGATGAGTCTGAAGGCGATAGAGTCAGCAGAGTTGATTCTGAGAAATATCGAGTTTGAGTTTTCTGAAGATTCCAAAGCAAAATCACCAAGCAACGTTGCATATTTTCCTCCTTTTCTTTAAAATAATTACTATACTATTATTAATATATCTATTTTTTATTTTATCATTGTTATTAAAAAAAAGAACAAAAATGCAAATAAACAGTAGCCTAGTTTAATCAAGAGCAAGGAGTGATTCCGTCTTTTCTTTTAATGTTTGATTAAGGTAAGGTAAGGTAAGGTAAGGTATACTTTATTGTCCCCACAGGGAAATTTGTCTTGGGCTCCAAAAACAGCCACTGCATCAGCACATTTAAACAATACATAACACACATAAATAAACAACCATCTCAATAAAACATTGATAAAACATAAAAAAATAAAAATAATCACATGCTACTGTTTAATGCCTTAGTTGCCGAAGGAATGAATGAATTCTTAAACCTATTAATTCTACACCTCAGCATTCTAAATATCCTTCCTGATGGTAACATTTCAAATTCTGGATTCAAAATGTGCGTTGTATCATTTAAGATCTTGTATGCCTCCCTGAGCACTGATTTTTCATACAGGGTCTGCAGATAAGAATGCTCCTTCATGCCCACAATCTTTTTTTTTTTTTGTTATCAACAATTTTTTATTTTTTTCACACACAACACAACATAATATCCAAAATACAACAAAACAAAACAACAGACACATACTCAACATCTCAAGGTTCAATCAAAAGGGATGGGGAGAGGGAAGGACAACAAGAACACAAAAGTTACTCCTTTATATAATCACGTATATTCAACAAAAAACACTGCCAAGCATCAATGGTCGAGGGCCTGGCCCCACCAACTCGAGTTGTACTTTCACATGACACTATTTGCAGGAGGCTACGGATCCAATATGTTTTTCTACACATGTGTGGTGTAAACCAGTTTTGTATTATTGTCTTCTTCACAGCTGTAAAACCAGCAAACAACATTCTCTTTTGCATTGAACTAATACAGAGACCAGAATCATCATTAAGAAGACACAAACTTGGGTTAACAGACCAATCAATTTGCAGTAATGATGACAAAACCAGGTTTACATGTGTCCATAGACTGATGACGACAGTACATTCCCAAAACATATGCAGAAAAGTGCCCGATGATGTAGTGTTACATATATGGCAGTTCAAATTTGACTGCAGTTTCATTTTAAATCTTTTGTAAGGAGTTATGTATGCTCTGTAAATGACACTCGACAGATAAATTAAGGTCAGATAATTCCCTGTTCCAAATAGTTTTAATAGAAAGAGGTTTTATAATACAATCAATAATTTTATTATATATTAAGGAAACAGATGGCCGACCAGCAGATGGTGCAATCCAGTCCCGCATAGGATGAGAGGAAATGGAAGAAGACCAAGGAACGCCATACGCTTTGAGAGCAGAACGTAATTGAAGAAAAACAAAATATGCAGATGCTGGTAGACAAAATTTGGCTCTCAATGTCTGAAATGAACAGAGGCCCTGGTTATCATATATATCACTGCACGTGTTTACACCTAAAGAGGACCAAGAGGGTTGGACAAATGTACGATTTCCACATACAAAATTAAAATTGTGCCATAAAGGTGTACTGTTACAGAATTTGAAGGGTCCACCTATCCGACGTTTCCAGATTTTAATAGAGTTAGCCACAACCGGACCAAATTTATAATTATCCCCTTTTTTTCCTGTGCCAGTAAATAAAATATCTTGAAGTCTATTTGGTTTAACCTTGTCAGCTTCAATCACCCTCCATGAAACTGTAGATTGAGGATCAACCCAATTATGAAGGGCCTTAAGCTGGAACGACCAATAATATAATTCAAAATTTGGTACAGCCAGTCCTCCTGCGCTATTAGGATGTTGTAATGTGGTAAGTTTAATTCTGGGACATTTATCATTCCAGATAAACTTAGAAATTATGGAGTTGATCTCCTTAAAGTAACCTGGAGGGGGAGAATGTGGTAGCATAGAGAAAAAAAAATTAAATCGAGGTAACAAATTTATCTTAACAGTGGAGATTCTTCCTTGGAGAGAGACTTTAAGATTCTTCCATCTTTGAATGTCATTTTTGACCTTAACTAAAATGTTATTAAAATTGTCTCTGGCAATCTTATGAATGTTTTTATATATGGTAATGCCCAAATAGATGAAAGATTCCTTAATAGGCATAAATGAGGGAATAGAAAAATTAACCTTAACATTGTTAATTGGCATTAAAGCAGATTTACTCCAATTTATTTTATATCCTGATAGGCTACTAAAATGATCAAATTCCTTAATTACACTAGAGACTGAAACATCAAAGTGGTCTAAATATAGAATAATATCATCAGCGTATAGTGAAATACTATGATTATGGTCATGAATCTTAATCGATACTTCTGATTTCCTGATGGCTTGTGCTAAGGGTTCGAGAGATAGACAAAACAATAAGGGGGAAAGTGGACACCCCTGTCTCGTTCCCCGCTGTAAAGGGAATGAGGGGGAAATAATATTACCAGTTATGACTGATGCTGCAGGTGAGTAGTATAATGTCTTAATCATAGAAACGAAGTGTTCACCGAAGCCGAAACATTGCAGAACTGCCCACATATAATTCCACTCTAGCCTGTCAAAGGCTTTTTCTGCATCAAGTGAAAAGACCGCACAAGGTGTTGGGTGGGAGTCCGCAAAGTCAAGAATATGAAGGAGTCGACGCATATTGTCAGATGCATTGCGCCCCTTGATGAAACCAGTTTGGTCCTCCTTGATCAGACTGTGAATTACCTTCTCCATACGAGAAGCAAAAACTTTAGCATAGATTTTTAGATCACATGGGATAAGCGAAATCGGTCTGTAGCTGGAACAATCTAATGGATCTTTCCCTTTTTTAAGAAGTAATTAAATCAGTGATGTTTTTTTGATCTCTATGAAATACCCCATGTTCAATTGCAAAATTAAATGAGTTAAGCATAAGTATCCCTACCAAATCCCAAATTTCTAAATATAATTCAGGGGGGAGACCATCTAGACCTGGCGATTTGCCCTTTTGAAGGCTTTTTAGAGAGACGTGAAGTTCCTCCAAACTTAATGGGGCCTCCAAAGATTCTTTATCCATCTGTGAGATCCAAGGCAGTTCCAATTTATCTAAATACTGCTTACAAATTGGTTCATCAAAATCTGTTTCGGCTTTATACAGATTTGTGTAAAAACCTTTAAATATGTCATTAATTGCCACAGGGTTCGTGGTGACCTGATCATCTGATGATTTTATTGCGCTAATATATGCCTTAGACTCGCATTCTTTCAACCTAAGGGCCAATAAATGACTTGGTCTCTCTGATTCAAAATAATATTTTTGTCTAGTCCTATGTAAAATAAATTCTGCCTTTGAGTGTGCAAGTAAATCATATTCTTCTTTTAAAGAGGAAAGCTGTGTAGCCTGTTGCTCAGTAAAATTTTGTTTTTGTAGGTTTTGTAATGATTGGATTTTATTTTCTAATTGTGTAAACTGGTGAGTTTTCGCTTTGGCGAGAGTAGAAGAGAAAGATATACAGAAACCTCGTATAGCACACTTAGTCGTTTCCCACAGTATTTGAGGATCCACATCAGAGGGCATATTAATTTCAAGAAATTCCTTAATATATTCTTTTAGAGAGGTAATGAAAGTCTGATTACTTAATAATGATATGTTAAAGCGCCATCTAGGAGACTTGGCTTTAACATCGGAAAGAGGAACACTGCACAACATAGCAGAATGATCAGATAATAAAATTGGTAATATAGAGATGGAGGAATTAGATGAAATTAAAGATTGGCTGAGAAATATGTAGTCTATCCTAGAGAAAGTCTTGTGTCTATTAGAAAAAAAAGTGAAGTCCTTAGCTTTAGTGTTCTGAATTCTCCAAAGATCGATTAAGTTGAGCTCAGTGATAAATTTATTCAATAATTTAGAGGATGGATTGGCTGTTGTATCAGATTGAGATATATCTAAAGCAGGATTTATGACAGCATTAAAATCACCACCCACCACTAGAGGGCAATCAATCTCCTCAAGTAAAATTTTGGAAATCTGTGTAAGGAATGCACTGTCTGTCTCATTCGGACCATAAATAGAGACCAATGCTAACCTATTATTATATATTTTGCATTGGATAAAAACAAATCTACCCTTCTCATCACTACCAAGGTGTTCAATCGTTAAATTTAACTTCCTGCTAACAAGGATAAGCACCCCCTTAGTTTTATTTTGAGCGCCGGAAAAAGCTATTAATTTGTAATACTTATTCTGGAAACGTGCCACGTCAGATTGTTTTAAATGTGTCTCTTGAATTAGGGCACAGGAAATAGATTTACGATGTAAATATTCTAACACATGGGTTCGTTTAACAGCAGAATTTAAACCATTCGCATTCAGTGATTAAATATTTAGAGTATGCATTGAATATTCATAATCCCAAGATTGTACTAAATAAATGCAAAAAACAACAAAAAACAGAAGCACTTCCATTCTGTAAATAACACGTAAACACTGATGTGCATTTTAGATACCAAACCTCCTATATGAAAAATCCCTTTAGAAATAAGGTAAAATAGATAAAATACAAAAACAACATAAAAATATGAACAACCGACAACCATAAACAAGGAACAACTCAGACTGCACATTACCGATAACATAGGTCTGACTGAGCAACAAAAAAACAGTGATAGGTCGTGACCGATCCACTCCAACGCAAGACATGTCTCCCGAAAGGCTCACACAGCCAAAAAAAAAATATATATTTTATATATATATTTTATACAGAAGGGGATGATGGCAGGATGAACATGGATGCTTGCTAAACCTATTGTTTGTGTTTTCTTCTCTCCTACTGGGATATTGT
This sequence comes from Aspiorhynchus laticeps, assembly GCA_023376895.1. Lineage (NCBI taxonomy): Eukaryota > Metazoa > Chordata > Actinopteri > Cypriniformes > Cyprinidae > Aspiorhynchus > Aspiorhynchus laticeps. Next base: position 1,533,918 of record CM041802.1, on the reverse strand, counting down.
CCTTATTTATCCGGTACCACGATCTCTTTGCTGGTAAGACTGACACTCCATTTTTCTTTTTTGGAGGGGACTAATGGAGAATAGGTTTAATTTATATAAAAAAAAAAATATTTTCGCTTTCTGAGGGGAATCGTATCTTCTCTGTTCCCCTTTGTGCCGTAGCTTAATTACCGCCGGATAGATGAGGAAGGGCTGGAGACCAAGTGCTGTCATCTTCTTCAAAACCAGACCAAATGCCTTTCTCCTGATCGCTGTGGCCGTACTACAGTCAGGAAAAAATAGCAGTGTGACATTGTTCTGTGCGCACTTCACCGGATAAGCCTGCCGAGCACCCTTCAGGATATCTGATCTGTCATGCCATCTCAGTACACGGAAGATGAGAGTGCGCGGCCGATCGGAGCCCCTCCCTCCATCATACACGCGATGCGCCTGATCAATCTCAATGTCACGGGCCCTCAAGGAAGGAATCCACTTGGAAAGATTAGCTCGGAGGAAACTAGCTGCATCTGGACCCTCCATCCCTTCTGGGAGCCCCACCAGTCTGACGTTGTTCCGTCTGCACCTGTCCTCCATATCTGTCATCTTCTCGGTGAGTCGCTCCAGCTGATCATTTAAGTCCGTGACTGTTCTCTTATCTTCACGCGCCGCTGCCTGAACAGAATCAACACGGTCACATGTCTGCTTCGTCTCGGTAGCTATGGCCTCAAACTCCTCTCTTAGCTCTTTAACAGACTTATTGGTCGCTTGTATGTCCTCACGCAATTCACGCAATGCTGGAATCAGCACAGAGTCCATCGCATCTCTCACTGCCGAATTCCCAACCGAATTCAAAGTGCTTTGGTGTTCTTTAAATGCTAGTTCAATGCGGTTAGCAATAGCATTGTCTAGGTCTTCACTGGAGATGGCTGAATCTCTGAATTTTTTTCTTAATTTGCGATTGCTCAATCTCTCTTTTCCGATCTCCTTTGTCTGCCTTAGTACTCATGTACCCCTTTTCACCAGCAGGAACCAGGTGCTAGTTCAGAGCCAGTGCTACTGCCAGTTCTTAGTTGGTTCGACTCGCGAGCCCTTTAAGAACCGGTTGCTTTTCCACAGGCTAGAGAGCCAATACAGAGCCAGGACTTACGTCACTGAATACGTTTCGTTTCACTAGCGCGGCAGCGCCAAACACAACAGACTTGTTCGAGGTGCATCGCGCCACGCAGATCGATCGGCACACAACACACTAAAGCACCGTGAGAGCGATCCAAAAGCATAAAGAGCCGTCAGCTTTCCAGTCGCTCCCGCAGCACCCCGATGCCTCGCACCGAACGGTCTGCATAGCGCCGATCCATCCCGAACAAGCCTAAACAAACCATCAACAATGGCGGACGTTGTGTTGTTATTAATGTTCATGGCTTTGCGAATCTACATCGGCATCCAAACACGGCGAATCCAACGTGTCCGTGTTTAGCTGCTATTTCAAATATGGCGGTCCAAAGTTTCTTTCATCTTGTTGTTCACGGTAACCCCGCCCCCAGCCCCTGACGCAAGCGGTTCTTCCTTCTAGCCCAGCAATGTTTTGGTGCTACTTACGAACCGCTTTTCCTGGTTTGGAGCTGGTGCTTTGGGTGTCGAAAGACAAAGAACCGGTTTGAAACTAGGCTCTGGCTCCGAACCAGCACTGGAACTGCCTTGGTGGAAAAGGGGTAATGATGGGTCCAATGCAGAGTGGTTCAAATTTTACTGACAGGATCATAAAATATTTGGCAAAGTGAGCGGAGCGAAAAACTAAGCCTGCATCACCGTCGAGGGGTCACGTGATCCGATCCATGCCCACAATCTTCATGGCTATTCGAATAAGCTGTGTAAGCTTAGTCTTTTACTGCACTGTCAAGTTACCATACCAAAGATGAATTCCATAACGAATCACATTCTCCAGTACAGCTTGATAGTCTCAGCCTTCTCAAGAAATACAGTCTCTGTTGTAACTTGGAACACAGACTTTCAACATGGACATTCCATGTCAATGAACACTCAATATGAATACCAAGGTATTTGTAAGAGGACATCTGCATAATAGGAACATTATGAATAAAAGCTGGACTATGACTATGGACAAAAAGATGGTGTGCATCACACCACTCCACAAACTGTTTAATTTCATCATAATAAGATGATATATCTTGGTCTTTGTATAACAAACTAAGTATGGCTGTGTCATCACTGAATTTTACAACATAAGTGTTGGTGGTTTTCCTCACACAACAGTTTATGTACAATGTAAAGAGGACTCGGGAGCTCACACATCCTTGTGGGGCTCCTGTACTAATAAATTTGGAATCCTATATTGTCCTATTAACCTTTACCTGTTGTGTTCTATTTTTTGAAAAGGAAAAGTTCCACTTAATTATAAATGGATTTACCTGAAATTTATCCAACAGTAAATAAGGCTGTAATGAATTAAAAGCTGAACTAAAATCAATAAAAAAGAGGCGTGCATATGCCTTAGTGTCCTCCAAATGCTTCAAAACTAAATGAGTGATACCTCCTACTGCATCCTCCGTGCTCCTTACCTGCTTATAGGCAAACTGCCATCTAGCTGTGGTGTCACTTCATTTTTCAATAAGGTGACCACGTATTTCTCAAATCATTTCATAACTATCAAAGTTATGAAAGTGATGTGACATATGGCCAAGTATGGAACCCATACTCGGAATTTGTGCTCTGCATTTAACCCATCCAAAGTGGCCACACACAGCAGTGAACACACACACACAGTGAACATACACCTGGAGCAGTGGACAGCCATTAATGCTGTGGATCCCGGGGAGCAGTTGAGGGTTCGGTGCCTTGCTCAAGGGCACCTCAGTCGTGGTATTGAAGGTGGAGAGAGCACCTTACATTCACTCCCCCCACCTACAATCCCTGCCGGACCTGAGTCTCGAACCCGTGACCTTTTGGTTACAAGTCCGACTCTCTAACCATTAGGCCATGACTTGGTTAGAGATCATCCATCGCTGCTACAGGTCTATAATCATTATTCTCAGATGGGTGTGGTTTCTTAGGGATTGGGGTAATCACAGTTTTTTTCCAAAGTGCAGGAACTCTGTGTAAATCCAGTGAACATTGGAAAAGTGTGCACCAAACTAGAGTAAGTTCTACCGCACAAGTTTTTAAAAGGCTGGCAGAAATCCCATCCGGACCTTTAGATTAATTTGTACACAACTGTCGAAACAATAACTGCACTTTTGTACTGTCTACCTCCAGTCTAGTATCCCCATCATATACCAGAGTCTATACAATTAGTTTGCATTCATCCGAAAAATCCTACATTTCAAACCAAAGGTAAAAATCATTCATAGTGATTCAATCATTCAACTTTCATAGTGTTGATTAACATTGAGACAGATATATATTAAGACCTAATGCATGGATCCAATCTAATGTTACACATCATCCATTAACTAAACATTCATGTAAGACAACATTATGTTTGTGTGAATCTAGCCAAGCCATATTTTGCAATAATATCCTTTAGGGAGATGGTGTGCTCTCGGAAAGGCATGTCTTTTTTTTAATTATTTTTTTATATTAATTAATTAATTTAATTTTATATACCCTTTTACTTAACCACACTGTGACAGACAAGACCAGGGAACAGAGAAAACGAGAGAGAAAGAAGAAAAAAAAAAAAAAAAAAAAAAAGGTTGTGGGGAAAGTCAACAAAGAAGGGGAAGAGAGAGAGAGAAAAAAGGAGAATGGGGGATAGATGGAGAGAGAGAGAAAAAAAAAAAAAAAAAAAAAAAAAACCCAGACAATTTGCTTCAATACCTGCTGACAAAAAGAGAAAACAACCGAAGACACAACATCAAAGAGACTGCAGCAACAACCAACATCTGTATAAATCACAATAAATTCTAAATGTTAAATGTTATTGAGCAGCACACATAACTAATATTACAAAATAAGTTTTGAAGCAACAGCAGATCAAGACAATGTGTGTCTGTGAGCACCTGTTTTTACACCAATGTGAATGCTTGAGTGTACACCTGTGTGTGTGAGCGCGCTTGTGTTCATAAGGTTCCTCCATGTAAATGTTTAATAATGTGTGTGGGGAACAACAGCCCCATCCCGCAAGGCATGAAGCAGGCACGGAAAAGACCCGGGCCCCAAACATCCGGAGGCCCCCCAGGGCACGGGACCCCCAGGAGAACCACCGCAGGGACAACCGCGGCCTCCACCCAAAAAAGGGCAGAGGAGAGCCCGAAGGCGGGACCTCCGACAGCCACAGTGTAGGTGCCCCAGGGTGCCGTGGCGGCAAGCCCGCAGGCTCCACCGGCAGCCGACCACACCAGGGCGGACCGGGCCCTGAGCCCGGAGACCCAAAGGCCCCCCACCCCACAATCGGGGCCCAGCAAGGCCAGTAGGGCCAGGCATGGTGGTGGGGTGGGGGTCGACTAAGATGATGAGTGAGGCGGAGTCTAAGGCCCGACCTGACACATAGACGTAGACGACAAGCACACATATACACAAGCATATGTTCCCACCCTCATGCACGCAAACGAATATTCACACCTTCGCCCCACATGTAGACACACAAAAATGGACAAGGTACCCACACTCACACTCCCCATATGCACTCTATACTCCTAGGTCCAGGCACCACCACCCCCAGAGGGGGTAAGACATTCATGTAAGACAACATTATGTTTGTGTGAATCTAGCCAAGCCATATTTTGCAATAATATCCTTTAGGGAGATGGTGTGCTCTCGGAAAGGCATGTCTTATGTACGTGCTTTGCGAATGTCAGTCAGCAGTGCAATCCTTTTGTTTTCATCAGCATGGGTTTAAAAATCACATTTCACTGGTTTGGTCGCATGTCATGGAGAATTCTATATAAATATTCACAAAGCTGGAATGCTGTGCTTTGCAACAATAGACCTACTCGTGGTGAGAAGCAGCAGTAGTCAAGTGAGCAGAGAAAAAGGTAGTCCTCTCGGAAAACATACAAATAAATTTCATTTTAGATGTTTAATTGCTATTTGGAGCATTGGGATCACTAGAAGAGGGTTTAATTAACTCAATTTTGTGAAAACCTCAAATTCTACCAAAACTGACATTCTTCACTTTTTTTTTTGTCTGTAGCTCAAAATTAGACCATACGCATGCCGAATCATTTTGTCAGCACGGGTTATATAGCCTATATATATACTGTATATGTTAGAGCACCCTCACTAATTTAAGAAGCACCCTCAGTGATTTGATTCTGGAGCCAGGCCTGGTTTTAGGCTGGTTGGAAATGAGTTTCTTCCTCGCTTCCTCAATTAGAGATCTGAGATGCCCTTCAAGACAGCTGAGTTCGATCTTTAAATGTTTAGCTATAGCCAACGAGCTGATTGTGGACTTCAGAAAGAGACACCTGCTGCCCTACACTCCTCTTATGATCAGTGGGACCCCTGTGGAGAGAGTAAGCAGCTTCAAGTACCTCGGTGTAAACATCTCCGAGGACCTGACTTGGACTACACACATTCAAACACAGGTTAAGAAAGCCAGGCAAAGACTGTACCATCTGCGACAGCTGAGGAAATTCAGGGTCTCACCAACAATCCTGAAAACTTTCTATGCAGGGACCATAGAAAGTGTATTGACTCAGTGCATCTCAGTGTGGTATGGAAACAGCTCCAGCCAAGATTGCAAGGCCTTGCAGAGAGTTGTGCGCTTAGCTGAGCGTATCTCTGGGTCTGCTCTCCCCTCTCTGCAGGACATCTACCTCAAACGCTGCAGAAGCAGAGCTGTCAAAATCATCAAAGACTCAAATCACCCTGGAAACTGCCTATTCACTCTGCTGCCATCTGGTAAGCGCTTCCGCTGCCTGATGGCAAAAACTGAGAGACTTAGGAGTTTCTTCCCCAAGGCCATTAGACTCCTAAACTCAAACTCAGCCTCTTAACATCATCTGACTTACTTCATAATGCCCTGACTTAAAGATACTAGAAAAGGTAGTATCCTCACAATTATATTCCTTCTTAGAGAAAAATGATATCTGTGAGGATTTCCAGTCAGGATTTAGACCGTATCATAGTACTGAGACTGCTCTCATTAGAGTTACAAATGACCTGCTCTTATCATCTGATCGTGGTTGTATCTCTCTATTAGTTCTACTGGATCTTAGCGCTGCGTTCGACACTATCGATCACAACATTCTTTTGAATAGACTAGAAAACTTTGTTGGCATTAGTGGAAGTGCCTTAGCATGGTTCAAATCGTACTTATCTGACCGCCATCAGTTCGTAGCAGTGAATGACGAGGTATCATATCGATCACAAGTGCAGTATGGAGTACCTCAAGGCTCAGTACTAGGGCTGTTACTTTTCACGCTTTACATGTTACCCTTGGGAGATATTATCAGGAGACATGGTGTTAGCTTTCACTGTTATGCTGATGATACTCAGCTCTATATTTCTTCACGGCCCAGTGAAACACACCAAATTGAGAAACTAACGGAATGCATAGTCGATATAAAAAACTGGATGACGAGTAATTTCCTACTGCTAAATTCTGAAAAAACAGAGGTGTTAATTATCGGACCTAAAATCCCCACAAGTAATAACCTAGAACACTATCTAACACTTGACGGCTGCTCTGTAAATTCTTCATCATCAGTCAGGAACCTAGGTGTGCTGTTTGATAGCAATCTTTCTTTTGAAAGCCATGTTTCTAGCATCTGTAAAACTGCGTTCTTCCATCTCAAAAACATATCCAAACTGCGACCTATGCTCTCAACGTCAAATGCAGAAATATTAATTCATGCGTTTATGACCTCAAGGTTAGATTATTGTAATGCTTTACTGGGTGGTTGCTCTGCACGTTTAATAAACAAACTACAGTTAGTCCAAAATGCAGCAGCTAGAGTTCTTACTAGAACCAGGAAGTATATTTTACTAGAACCAGGAAGTGTTCCTGTGGCTCAGTGGTAGAGCATTGCGTTAGCAGCGCAAAAGGTTGTGGGTTCGATTCCCAAGGAACACACATAGTGATAAAACATGTATAGCCTGAATGCACTGTAAGTCGCTTTGGATAAAAGCGTCTGCTAAATGTAAAATGCATAAATGTAAGTATGACCACATTAGCCCGGTTCTGTCAACACTGCACTGGCTCCCTATTAAACATCGTATAGATTTTAAAATCTTGTTAATGACTTATAAAGCCCTGAATGGCTTAGCTCCTCAGTACTTGAGTGAGATCTTATCGCATTATAGTCCTCCACGGCCGCTGCGATCTCAAAACTCTGGTCATCTGATAATACCTAGAATATCAAAATCAACTGCGGGCGGCAGATCTTTTTCCTATTTAGCGCCAAAATTCTGGAACAATCTACCTAACACTGTTCGGGAGGCAGACACACTCTGTCAGTTTAAATCTAGATTAAAGACCCACCTCTTTAACCTGACATACACCTAACACACTACTACACTTCTATTATTCAAATCTGTTAAAGGATTGTTAGGCTGCATTAATTACATCAACCGGAACCGGGAACACTTCCCATAACACACGATGTACTCGTTACATCGTAAGAAGATTGGAATCTACGCTAATAGTTGTTTCTTTCTTATTCTGTTTCTCAGTCCGTGTCCGGATCAGATGGTGGATCGGCACCGGGAGATGATGTCTGCGGCCCTGATCGTCAGCGATGAGCCCCAGTGAAGACCTCGACTAAAATACAATAAAAATAAAAATAAAACAAATAATTAAAAATATAATAATAAAATACCTAACTACATAATACTATTATTGTTAGAAATTGCAACAATATAAAAATAGAAATATAATACATTTATACATTTAAAAATTTTATTAAAACAATAAGTAAACAATGAATAAACAATAATATCCTGGCCAGAGGAGAACTGCCCCCCCGACTGAGCCTGGTTTCTCCCAAGGTTTTTTTCTCCATTCTGTCTCAGAGGGAGTTTTGGTTCCTTGCCGCTGTCGCCTCTGGCTTGCTCAGTTGTGGACACTTAATTTCTAGCGATTATCGTAAATTTGATTTCATAGATACTTTTTAAACTAAACTTAGCTAGACAATGACATCTCCGAATTCAATAATGAAACGCCCTTAACTGAAAATTGAGTGTTTAATCTTATTATTATACATTAATAATAAGATTAAACTAATAATTAAATTATTAATTAATTATTATTAATATTAAATTAATAATAAGAGTGTCAAAGCATTAATAATAAGCTTTGACACTCTATCCTCCAACTTGATACTGTTAAGTGCTTTGACACAATCTGTATTGTTAAAAGCGCTATATAAATAAAGGTGACTTGACTTGACTTCATAATCACTAATCACACACTCATTATTCTCTACCTCATACTGACAGTGTCATTTGCACATTTGCACACAACACTTTCTGTGTCTTGATATCATATCTTATCTTATTTTTTATATTTATTTTATTTTTATTTTTTTTGTGATTGGCTGCTTCATGTCAACCATGTTCAACCTGTTTGCACATTCCTCTCTGTACAGTCATGCTTATCTTAATATTTAATTCTACAGCATACTGTCATGCACATTCTTGTATATTTTATATTTTATTCTTTATATCTTATTTTTTATTCATTTTATTTTATGTATACTTCCCTTGTGTTGTATTTTTCAATATTTGCACTGTCCATGGAGCGGACCCGACTCACATTTCACTGCTGGTTATACAATCTCTGTATAGTCGTGTATGTGACAAATAAATCTTGAAACTTGAAACTTGAAAAACATTGTGCTGGAATTTGCATTTTTCTATTGTCCACCTTGATTTGACTAGTCTAAAAATGTAACCTTTTAGTATTTGTAGGCATTGTGGTAGCCTACAGTGCAGCAGAGCATACAGCAAAAATATCAAGTATTGGGATACTTGTCCCACTCAGTGTCTATTGATATTGTGTTCATGCAAACAGCATAGTGTCACACAGTCACTACGTTTACATGGACATCAATACTCTGATTTTAATACGATTAAGACAATACTCTGATTAAGAATCTACCATGTAAACAGAGATTTTTGATTACCTTAATCCAGCTAAAGTCATAATTGAAGTAAACACAAATCGAATTAAGACATGTGGAGTATTCCTATTTTAGTCGCATTATCGAGGTGCAGTGCAAACACCTTAATCAAACTATTACCGTTGTGTAGGACTTTTTGCGACAGGACACACACACGACAGTGTTCAGCCGTTTGACGGCAAATAAAAGAGCTTCAACACCGCCGTTGTCTGTATGCACGAAAATAATTAACTGCACTTGAAGCTTTCATAAAATTAAATGAAACACCCAAAACTGTATATGGCATAATCACGAAGATGAACGTGAAATTCTGGAGGGGACGTCACGAGGGGATGCAATGACGTGTACCATTAATCGATCTATGTACTATAACATATAAAACGGGAACATGAAAGGATTATTCTAAAACCAACTCATGTAAACACAATCATAATATTGTCTTATTCAGAATAAGGTAAATAATTAGATTACTGATGTCCATGTAAACATAGTCAGTGATATTGCATGGTGGATCAATTTGATCCATGAACGACATTAAAGGCTGCTTAACCTGTTAACCTGCACCCCCCATATTGGGAATCACAGCTGAAAATGACTAACTAACTTAAAATGGTAACAGCTCCTGATTTCAGTGTGCCACACACACAATTGTGGTGTCTTTGGAAAGAAGACCCTTTGGCCTTTACTATCCATCATCCAGAGTTGATAATGCTCAGTGCGCCCACGTCCTGGTGCATGTTAACAGGTTAAGAATAAGCGTGCACAAATTAGTAAGATTGTGTGAACTTAATTTGTCATTTATGGAACTGCTTTAGCCCTGATTGATTTCTTAGGAGAACGCGCTTGAGAAATACTTAAGAGAGGCAAAATCAATCTACAAACCCGATTCCAAAAAAGTTGGGACACTGTACAAATTGTGAATAAAAAAGGAACGCAATAATTTACAAATCTCATAAACTTATATTTTATTCACAATAGAATATAGATAACATATCAAATGTTGAAAGTGAGACATTTTGAAATGTCATGCCAAATATTGGCTCATTTTGGATTTCATGAGAGCTACACATTCCAAAAAAGTTGGGACAGGTAGCAATAAGAGGCCGGAAAAGTTAAATGTACATATAAGGAACAGCTGGAGGACCAATTTGCAACTTATTAGGTCAATTGGCAACATGATTGGGTATAAAAAGAGCCTCTCAGAGTGGCAGTGTCTCTCAGAAGTCAAGATGGGAAGAGGATCACCAATTCCCCCAATGCTGCGGCGAAAAATGGTGGAGCAATATCAGAAAGGAGTTTCTCAGAGAAAAATTGCAAAGAGTTTGAAGTTATCATCATTTACAGTGCATAATATCATCCAAAGATTCAGAGAATCTGGAACAATCTCTGTGCGTAAGGGTCAAGGCCGGAAAACCATACTGAATGCCCGTGATCTTCGGGCCCTTAGATGGCACTGCATCACATACAGGAATGCTACTGTAATGGAAATCACAACATGGGCTCAGGAATACTTCCAGAAAACATTGTCGGTGAACACAATCCACCGTGCCATTCGCCGTTGCCGGCTAAAACTCTATAGGTCAAAAAAGAAGCCATATCTAAACATGATCCAGAAGCGCAGGCGTTTTCTCTGGGCCAAGGCTCATTTAAAATGGACTATGGCAAAGTGGAAAACTGTTCTGTGGTCAGACGAATCAAAATTTGAAGTTCTTTTTGGAAAACTGGGATGCCATGTCATCCGGACTAAAGAGGACAAGGACAACCCAAGTTGTTATCAGCGCTCAGTTCAGAAGCCTGCATCTCTGATGGTATGGGGTTGCATGAGTGCGTGTGGCATGGGCAGCTTACATATCTGGAAAGGCACCATCAATGCTGAAAGGTATATCCAAGTTCTAGAACAACATATGCTCCCATCCAGATGTCGTCTCTTTCAGGGAAGACCTTGCATTTTCCAACATGACAATGCCAGACCATATACTGCATCAATTACAACATCATGGCTGCGTAGAAGAAGGATCCGGGTACTGAAATGGCCAGCCTGCAGTCCAGATCTTTCACCCATAGAAAACATTTGGTGCATCATAAAGAGGAAGATACGACAAAGAAGACCTAAGACAGTTGAGCAACTAGAAGCCTGTATTAGACAAGAATGGGACAACATTCCTATTCCTAAACTTGAGCAACTTGTCTCCTCAGTCCCCAGACGTTTGCAGACTGTTATAAAAAGAAGAGGGGATGCCACACAGTGGTAAACATGGCCTTGTCCCAACTTTTTTGTAGATGTGTTGATGCCAAGAAATTTAAAATCAACTTATTTTTCCCTTAAAATGATACATTTTCTCAGTTTAAACATTTGATATGTCATCTATGTTGTATTCTAAATAAAATATTGAAATTTGAAACTTCCACATCATTGCATTCTGTTTTTATTCACAATTTGTACAGTGTCCCAACTTTTTTGGAATCGGTTTGTACATATAAAATATTGGTCACAGATTATTGGTTCAAAACAATAAAAGTATAGCGCATCCACTAGTAATTATATATAAATAAATCGTTTTTTACAGATGCAAATATGTTAGAAATGATGCATTGCGATACAAATGCCAACTTGTATCTGATGCACACTTTTTTAATCGATTTAAATTTTATGCCGATGCACTGAGTGAATCGCAGAATCTTTCCATCCCTACTGCAGTTTGTTATTCTTTTATTATGTACCTACCTATAGCAGCTAATCACTCAGAAGTCTTGCTAATTCACAGAAAATAGCTTACTCCCATGTTGAAAAATAAGGTGGAAATAAGGCAACAGCAAATGTTCGTTACGGAAATACTGTGTCCAGTCCAGACTGAAATCAATATGCAAGATTTGCATGCTATGAGACTGATCAAGTGAAGATAGTGTTGGATCATGAATGAAGAGACAGGAGTCCAGGGTGGAGATGAAGAGTCTTTTATTAATGTCGCTCACTAGTCAAGTGTATGAGAAGTGGCCCACGAGAAGAGAAGAAGTGGACGAGAACACAGATATCCGGAGCACATATATCTCCATCTCTGTCTGCTCAAGCATTGGCATGCGTCCCAGTTCCAAGAGCACAATGTACTGGTTTATCAGTTCTTATCAGAAACATAGGAGTCAGTTCAGCCTTGCATATAAAGCTACGGTTATATGTTACACAGCATGAGAAGAATTCAAATTCATTAATACACGTTCCCACAATTGCCTATGCTTTCTCTATTGTGCAGGGGCAGTTCTAGGATTTAATCTTTAGGGGGGCTTAGCCCTCAGTGAGACCATTAGATACAACGATACAAATGACCTAAATAAACAGTATTTTACTGTGCTTATGAAATCTGTATTACTGTATGAAGTAATTAGACACAACCTGTTAAAAAATTTAAAAGTTACTTGGTGAGTGATTCTCATGTTTTTCTTTTGTTGTTTGATTAATGTTATTAGCCTAATATAAGAAATGCATGGATCCGTTATACTGACACACATCAATATTTTCTTAACTGTTTATGTTTATTTAAGACGTAACCGACTGCGTTTACTTGGATACTCGTCAAGACAGCCATTGTAACATAATATTTTGTGTATTTGCTTATTTGCTCGAGAAGATGTGAAAGTCAATGACCTGATCTCATGAAAGTGCGTTTCAATGGCACAATTTTCTGTTTCTATTTGGTGTGCTATACAGAAACTGACTTTGACATGCATATGAGACGCAATGGTTAGGTTTAGGGATGTGGGGAAGGTGCATATCATAAGCACACCAAATAGAAACAGAAAATTATGCTATTGAAACGCACTTTCATGAGACCAGGTGTGCTGTCTGTGCAGTGCCTCTCAGTGCGTGCGCTCTTCATTCAAATGTGTGCGCACACATTAACGATCTATCACAGCACGTGAGTACCACATTGAGATTGTTAAACGAGTGAGAATGATAAACTTTCTTGAGGAAGCAGCACTGGCCTGATCGTTCAGATTATAGTTTTAGTGGGGCTGAGATGACAAATAGGGGGCTGAAGCCCACCTAAAAAATGTCTAGAACCACCCCTGCTATTGTGTCAGATTCAGTTCACCATTTTTCAGAATCACTTTTTCTTCTGTTCAGTAGATCATCTGCTATTTGCACAATCTGTGTGAGAGCCCTCAGGATCAGCACATCCATGTCATTCTGTGTATCAATCTCCTCGTGGTAGTTCTTCACAGGGAAGATGTGGCTCACAGGGACACCAACTGAATTAGAGCACTCCTGCATCTGTAGAATGAAGAACACAGGCTGAATATTTCTGGGGGTTGTAATAAATAAAAAAAAATATGCTCTTAAACATATTTGTGTTTGTGACATGTTATAAATCTACTCGTGTGTGTCAGTGGAAAGAGCAGCTTCAATTATTAAAACTCAATCGTCGTTTATTTTGGACGAGCCATGCAGAAAAGATTTGCAGAAAATAATTTAAATAATTAATTTATTATTATTATATTGTAAAGCCCTACACTGTTAAATAAAACTGCAAGTTGAAGCCAGAGGACTGACCCCACATTCTGTATCTGAGAACAGAGAGGAGCTGTAATTACCTTCTCTTTTATCTTCTTGCTAGTGTAGATTTTTTTTAGGTTTTCTTTGACTAGTGGGCATGCTTCATCCACCCTCGTCATGATGACTGCTTGAGGAATTTCTGTTAAATGGAAACATAAATTTAAATATTGATTCATTGTGTGATGTTGCATTCTAAATAATTTTTCTAGATTTGTGTGTCATGAAGAAAGTTTCAAAAATTTTGAATGATCCAAATAAAGTATTGGACCCATTATCTAATTATTATTTTTTTTGTTTAAAGGGGACCTATTATGCAAAAATCACTTTTATAATGTGTTAGAACACAGTTGTGTGGCCACAGTGTGTGAAAACAACCAGCCTATAATGGTAAAAAACCACCCACTCATTTATTTATAATCTAAATTATCATAAACAGTCTCTCAGAACAAGCTGTTTCAGATTCTCCCTCTTTTCACGTCACCGAGGGGAAAAAGTCCCGTCCATTTGTGACGCTGCCCTATAAGCACGGACACAGCCCCGAGTGAGAAGCTGTGGTCTGCCTCCGCCATTAACGTTACCGATTTCTGTAGCTGCTGGAGATATAATGTCAGCGCCAAAGAGGCGTATCAAGTGTTGTGTTTTGGGATGCACTAACGAACATAGGAGTCTCCATAGACTCCCTCCATCTGAGCCGCTGTGGTTAAGTTTCATTTTCTGAGGAAATGTCCCAGAAAAAAATCGGTAAAGTCTCCAAAACGTGTAGGGATCAATACCAATGCTTTGTGCGCGAACGTCAGCTCCAGACAAAGTAAGTATCATGCGTTTGTTTTCCAAAATGCCCTTCTGAAAGAGCTTCTTGGCACTCTGTAACATAGACATAGATAGATGCCCTATTCGACCGCTCCAGGCACGTAGATGCAGCCGCCATCTTGGAACGGTATTTTTATGTCATTCACCATACTGTAGGTTCGCACAGAGCCGTTGAGCCATTCTGTGCAGGATTGTGGCATCTTTCGAATATTCAGTGATTACTATGGTGAATGACGTCAAGTATACCGCTACAATATGGCGGACGGCTTACATATAGCAGCCCATAGAAACAGTCGCTAATGAGGCATCTAGTATATCTATGCTCTGTAAGGCTAATGATGCTAAAGCTACCATTGTCTCTGTCTGTTTTCTCTGGTGCTGTCTTCATGAATGATCGTGAATAGGAATGTGGTAGTTAAAAGTTGCATATGAAAGCAATGTGAGGCGATCGTTTGAGTTTGTTGAGCTCATAATCAAGAGTGGGACTTATAAAGTTTGTGATAGCATGCCATGCACCATGAGACCAGCTATGTTGTTATTTTTATCCCGTCGTGCTCCTGTCTGTGTAATTCATAAACGCAAATTTATTATGCACAGTATAATCAGATGACAGACTTTGAAACAGAGTATGTTTTCTGTAAAGATAACAGGCTTGTATTAATAGTGTAATGTTTATTTGCAAATGCTAGCACTGCTAATGCCGGAGCGGGAGCTCTTGAAGCTCCGCCCTCTTCTCCGAGAGCAACACACTCAATATCAGAGCGTTTGGGCTCATACCCTAACCTACACTTCACATACACACTCTGGGGATATCAGAGACTTATTTTACATCTTATAAAAAGGAGCATAATAGGTCCCCTTTAATTTATTATTGTTTTAAAGAGTCCTACAACAAACACATTAATGAGTTTTCTTGCATTTATCATGTGGATGTTTTAACAGATTATTAAAATGTATTGCTGTTACACTCACCCAGTTCGCTGGCCTTCTCTCTAATATTTTTCATCTTTTTGAAGACTTCTTGATTCATCATTGACACCTTGTCAGCTGCTATGACGTAGACCAGGCAGTATGTCAGATCCTCAGGGCTTGTTTCACTTCTGCAGTCGGCATTTGTAGCAGAATTAGTTGGATTGAACTGAATGTAAAAATAAAAGAGAAAAACAAAGAGGTGAGATGAAAGGCATTATTTTATAATTCTGCTGTGTCAATGCATTGTTTGAATAACTTTTAAATAATTTCACAAAGCCACTGTAAATTAACAGGCAAAAGTTTTCTCCTCACATTGTGTCCTTCCTTAAGGAGACCCTCGAGGGATTTGGCGATGTCTTCCTGATGTGCACCCTGTGAATCTCCGGACTCTAAGCCCATGATGTCATTGAAGACAAAAGGCAGAACTGACTGTCCATTTCTTATGTAATAAGTTCTGTACTGTAAATAAATGCAGAAGTATAACAATAAAATAAACAGCTTGGGTATTTCAAATGTATTTAATATGGATTAAATATCGGTCTGTACGGTGCTGCATGAAGTCGAACACACCTATTATGTTTGAATAGGTTTAAGTAGGATAGACAGCAGTTTCACTATATTTGCAGCAATTTCTAGTGATTATTAACACATCATGTGCATTGATTGTGTACTGATAACTACGCTGACTACTTTTAACAATCGCATTTTACTCTGGGGAGCAGTGGCGGCTGGTGGCAAATTTTATAGGTGGGGCGCCACATCCAAAAATTTTAGCAGACATCCCGATATGATTTATCCCAGTACAACAAAAAGAAAAGGTTTATGACATGAAACATTTTAAATAAAGAAAATTGTTTTACCGAATTCAAGATTGAGGATGATTCTCACCAAACTATATTTTCTACAAGCTTTTTTCAAGAAAAATGAAAACATTTTGTTTTTAATTTTAATAATAATTCAAAATTGATGTATACAGTGCAACAGCAAAATCTGAGAGAAAAAAAAATAAATGTTACATTTGTTTAGACCAGGTTCTATACATTTATAAATACCTAAAAGTCAAGCTGCAGTACCAAGCAGGACCAAACAAAGACGCACGCCAACAGACCACTATCCCAGTTGCCTTAAAGTTATATAAATATACACGGATCTGTATTCTTAATTATTAAACAGAGCAAAACACACACACAAAAAAAAAACATGAATTTGTTGAGTGTGGTGAGCTGAAGGCAGCTCAACATGACTGACCAGTGAACAGTTCCTCTGTCAGAGTGAATGTTGATGCCAATACACCACTGTCCACAGCAAACCTCTATAAAACACGCTTCTTAAGCGAGTGTCCATTATAAAACACTTGCCAGACATGCGATCATACTGAAATGTGCTCATAAAGCTATCAGAGAGCGCACATACACAATTTGTTTATTTGCACACTAATAATAACGGACTTGCGCACGTCTAATAATGTTAGTTCCCTATCAGTCGGTCACTCCGAGTCATGTCGGGTGACCGACGAATTGGGATCTCGCTTAGAGAGACCAATCCACTTCGAGTGTAACTAAACAAGCCCATGCACATTGGCATGCGATTATTGCATCCAGCTGCCGCTGATCACAGCGTGAGTATAAGTAGGCAGCAGGTGCAGCGCATATTCAGCTTTTCGCTTCGGAGGCGAGCGGTCTTATCGTTCTGCTCCTGATCTCTGATACGAGTGCCTGCGAGTCAATGCTCTCAAAGAAGCTCTCGTGCTGGTGGTACGGCGTTTCAGCGGCAGTGGTTCTTCCGTGTTGAGTTGATTGCACACATCAGACTGCACTACCCCCTGTTTGTGTTGCAGGCGGCCATCTCCTGTGCACTTCAGCACACTAAAAGAGCGAATTCTAAAACAGCAAATTGTAAAAGAGCATTCACGGGTGGAACGTCTTTTTAAAGATGCCTTTCCACCCATGCGTTTCTGGATGTGGTTCGTTACCTGGCGCCGGGTGATGGTCACGATCGCTGCCTCTCGTGTCTGGGCATTAAGCACGCTGAGGTGGCTTTCGTAGACAAGTCATGCTCCCATTGCGGGAAAATGACTGTCGCGGAGTTGCGAACCAGATTCCGTTTCCTGCAATGGGGCGGGTTCCCGTGCCTCTGCCTAGATCTAGGGCTCCCCCTGGCGGCAGCCGAGGGGGGCGCTACTTCTGGCAGTAGCCAGACTGGCCTTATGGTGATGGTGAGGAATTCCCCTCCGAGGAACCAACCTCCAGGGCTCCTCCTTACACCGGCACTTCACAGCCTGTGGAGCTGCCGAAGGAACAGGCTGGACCCTCTCGTGGGGTACCACTTGTATCCTTTGGTGCTCCTCCCGACGATCGGATGTCGATCGCTGCATCGGAGGGTGAGCCACACCTTTCTGGGGATGATGATTTGGCACCGCTGCCACCTTCTGGGCGGCCAGCGGTGCTGGATTCGTATCCAGAAATGGTGGCTATGCTTGCCCGGGCAGCCGAGAGGGTCGGGCTCGAGTGGAAACCTCCACCGTGTCCCGAACCTTCGAGGTTGGACGATTAGTTTTTCGGGGTGGCTCGCGCTGGTTCTCAGGGCCCCACCCCCAGTACCTTTCATCCCGGAGGTGCATGACGAGCTCACAGGGTCATGGACGGCACCGTTCACTGCCCGAAACCGCCCCAGGGGCTCATCCTCCCTCACCACCCTCGACGGTGGGGCAGCGCGGGGGTATACGGAGATCCCGTTGGTGGAGCGGTCGGTTGCGATGCAATTGAGTCTAAATACTGCTGCCACCTGGCGTGGAAATCCGTCGCTCCCCTCCCGGGCCTGTAGGTACTCATCGGCCCTGACCGGCAGTGCTTATGCCTTACACGCTATGGCGTTGTTGCAGATTCATCAGGCCAAGGCACTGAAGGACCTGCACGAGGGTGGGCATGACCCAGAAGTTCTCAGTGAGCTTCATACCGCTCAGTCGATCAGACAGCACGCCTCATGCAGGAACGTGCTCAGTCAGTGTTGAACTGCTTGAATACGTTCAAGAGCAAGACGGCGGTCCCACTGAAACAATTTCAGAGGATCCTGGGGCATATGGCAGCTGCAGCGGCAGTCACGCCGCTTCAACACTGGCTCCATGGCCGAGTCCCGAGGTGGGCGTGGCAACACGGCACTCACCGGGTCCGAGCCACACCGGCCTGTCGCCAAACCTTCACCCCGTGGTCAGACCTCTCGTTTCTCTGGGCAGAAGTGCCCCTGGAACAGGTCTCCAGGCATGCTGTGGTTTACACGGATGCCTCCACCACCGGCTGGGGGGCCACGTTCGACAGGCTTGCAGTGTCGGGGGTTGGGATGGGTCCCCAACTGCAAATTTCGAAATTATACAATCTAATTTAGATTATAAACTACTCATGTTGCATGTATGCAGCATCTTTGTTTGGATCATGATTAAAATGCAGTGGTTGCCTCTAATTTTAAATGGAAAGAGCACAGACAAAGCCTTATTTTGTTTATATGAAGAGATTTATTTTATTTGTGTTACTTATTTATTTGATTTAGGGCTTGTTTTAAAATTTCAATTTAGTTTTGTTATTTACATTTACATTATATTTAAATCTTGTTATTTAGCAGATGCTTTTATCCAAAGTGACTTACAAATGAGGAGAATAGAAGCAATCAAAACCAACTAAAGAGCAATAATATGCAAGTGCTATATTAGTATATTATTATAGGGTTATATTTCAATTTCACAAAGAAATGTGCTGCATTTTATCCAAGCAATAATAAAAGGACACATTTAATTTATAATTTGTCTTAAATCTCTTTTTTTTAAACCGTCAATCGAATGGAATCGTGAGTTGAGTGAATCGTTACATCCCTATACATAACGTTAATTAGGTAAAGCGATACACTAATTGAAAGGGGAAATAATAAAATGTTATATTTATATGAAATAAATATAAAAATATAGCCCTAACAGGTTAATATAATATAACAATAATAATAATAATAAAGAAATATTAAATGAAATGTTTAATTTTAATAAAAATGTTTTATCCATTTCTGATAATCCTGGGTTGCTATGGTCACGTAGATTTATTTACGCATTAAACTCATGGCCACGAGAAAAATATGTCGTTCCCTCAACATAGCATCTCGTGGCCACGACATAATATCACGTTCCCACAAGTTAATATGACGTTCCCACAAGTTAATATGTCGTGGCCATGACAAAACTAATTGAACCGAACATGTCCCCTCTCGGTCACCGTAGCTATGGTTTAACCACTAGATGCCCGTATGGCTGTTTAATAAATATAGCCTACATATATTTAGCTCTACTCTAGTTGCTGTAAAGAGTTTTACCGGTTATAATAGCTTATTTATTTATTTTATGTATTGCATTGTATATTTAGACATTACCAAACACTCAATGCTTATAAGTTTTGCTTTTTTTTAAAATGTTGAATTTAAAAAGATGAATTGCTCACATCCCAGTATTATTTTATGACATTTATGTAAGAAGACAATATAAGTGAATGTTAAAAAAGGCCAGCAAATATGGAATTTAACCCAATAAAAAAATTTAAATAACGTAAAAAACAAAATGAAAAAAAAATAAAAAAAACAAACAAAACAAGGCTACTGCATTCAGGGAAACACTTTCTTGTATTCCTTTAATGGGCAGTCTTCACTGAAACTCATTCAACTTCTTACAGGGAGAGAAAGATTGCAGAAAGACTTAAAACTCAACAAGCATCTGGTTATGATCGCTATAAAAGGTGTTTTTTATGTTATCTAACTACAAATATAGCATAACTGCCTATTATCTAAAAATAAACATTAACTATAATGAATTTCATCAAATACAACTACTGGCCAGATTTCCGAGAGGTAAACTAACGCGTTAAAATGCCAAAAACTGCTGTAATTTCCTCAACTTTCTGACGAGTGTGCTTGAGAAATACTGAAATTAATGGGCTTCAATACTGGAACTATTGCCCCATGACACGTTTTACTCACTGCAAAATAATGGCTTATCTTACTTACTATTTTTGTTTTGTTTCTAGTCAAAATATCTAAAAAATAAATCAAAATACTTCTACTAGATAAGCAAAATGACTTAAGATATTTAGTCTTGTTTCCAGGGAAAAATACGGGTTTTGGTGATAACTAAACGAATATTTAATGACTATAATACTGATTTCTCACTAGAAATTACATCAAAAGTGCAAAACATTAGTCAGAAATATACATTTACACACAAACTTACAACCAAACGCAACTTTCAGACGCTATCTTTATTTTTTATCTCAACCGTCACTGAATGGAACGCACAGGATTGTGGGATATCAAAGGCAGCGAAGGATACATGTATACTGCCTTCAAAATTCGATCAGAAGAAGATACCTCCGGAGACAGGAAGTCAAGCAGAATTTGGATTCGGATGTGCCTTCCTGCCTTGGAATGCTGCTTCCAAATGCAGCACTTTAGAGCTTTCGAACGCAGCAAACGTCACTGCTTCTTTAGCCCCGCCCACCGATTCTACATCACTGCCTGTTTAGCCCCGCCTACTGATACGTGCATGTAGTAGGAGGAGAGACGCAAACACAGGATTACGCCATCAACAGAACTATATTTATGACACTACAAAATTACAAGACACTGTGTAGTGTTAGTTGTGAAAATTAGTCATTAAACTTCCTTGTGATCATAACACCCTGTCTAGATTGGATGCGAACGCTGTTGTGTCATGGCAGGAATCCATTTCTCTTTCAGGTCAGAAGTATGTTAGTATGCTAGAAATAGAACGGGACATCAGTTTACTGTCTGGGATTTGTAGAGTCAATCCATGCCACATCAATTGCCAATTATAATGGGTTCTGTTGTCTATAGTCACGTTGCGCCATTTGCGTCCGGTATAAACATGGTAAAAATAGGAAAGACCTACAGATCGCGTCAGTGAAACACTGTTTGCTTGTTTGCTTTACTTTACTACGGATTCATTTTTAAACAAGACAGTGTGATGCAGGCTTTTTAAAGAGACTGAAAGTAAACTATAATGCAGTTCTGAGTCAGACTGAGTCAGACGTTTGATATATATGATACATTTTTAACCCAAATGACCCATGTAGTTTTCAGAGCAGCAGCATCTGTCTGTTATTTTAATAAGCAAAACTGTTGGCCAATCACAGCAGTGGGCGTTTACTTGCGAGTCTTGAATGGGCCCCGCCTACAAAAACTGACCGTTCAGAAGAGAGGCTCAAAAACAGGATAGAAAATAGCCTATAGGTCAGGGTCGCTAAAGACCCAAATACGTAATAATTGAAATATGTAATGATTGGTGAAACATTCATGCATTTAAGGGTTAAATGTCATGATAAAACAGTTTTGGTCTCCAAAATCTGGTTGCTTGAGCAGCAGTTCAAGAGTGTTGATATAACAGCCTGACAGCATAGACGTTGCATGGTATACAGAGTATATATATATATATATATATATATTTATTTAATTAACTGTGACAGAAATGTTATAAAATTGTGTTGCCTCAATAGGTTCATTTAGTTAAAATGTTTCTTTGTAGAGTGTGTAGCTTATATAATTTAGTAAACTATTTTATTTTAAATGAAAACATATGGGTTCATATACTTACTGTTTTTGTAAAACTTGTACCAGACTCAGAATCAGCAAGGGCTTCTGTTGTTATTCTTCCCTGAAAAACACTATTAACTGAGTTGATGAAGCTGGACTTTCCTGCTCCAACTTCTCCAGCTATCAAGATCCTGATGAACTGGACATTGGAATCACTCAGATTAAGCTCCCTGAGCTTCTTCTCCAAAATGTCTTTCTTGCTGTTGAAAAAGGCATCTTTTTTTCAAAGCAATGTTGAAGATACACACTTTTGCTTGTACAAATAGATTATCATTTTTCTTTTTTTAAAGAATAATTATTTTCCACTTACTCCCAGGGTGTTTCCCTCCATGGCTTATCAAATTCTGTTTATAGAGATGGAAATAATTTATGATTATGATTACTGCAAAATAAAAGATAGATATAAAATGGAAAATCCATTGAGTATTCACTCAACCCCAAAATCAAAGGTTTTGAAAAAATCAAAGGAATATTTCAAATGTGTCTTCCTTAAATTTATAGTCTTAGATTAAATATTGACCAATCTTAGACTTCATAAAAGCATGTTGTGTGTTTGTGTGGCGTGTCAATTCAACAAAACAAAACAAAACAAAAAAAGCACATTATGACAAAAGTGGTTCATCACAGACGCCACTCACAATGGACAGGTGAGGTAAGGATCTTTTTCAGCAATGCAGTTTTACAAATCATCAAAACAAATACAACTG
Organism: Aspiorhynchus laticeps; assembly: GCA_023376895.1. Classification (NCBI taxonomy): domain Eukaryota; kingdom Metazoa; phylum Chordata; class Actinopteri; order Cypriniformes; family Cyprinidae; genus Aspiorhynchus; species Aspiorhynchus laticeps. The sequence continues at coordinate 1,511,185 of CM041802.1, read as the reverse complement.
ACAACCAAGAACTGAAACACAGGGCTATAAATACACATAGAAAATGAGGGGTAAAACAAGGAACTGGTGAGACTAATTATTTAATTAAGCAAGATAACAAATGAAGAGGGACAAAACAAGCAAAGAAATGAAATACCAAGAACTAACCGAACAGGTGAAACGTGACGTGTGCTAGTAAATATAACTTTGATAAACAAGTATTATATTAAGCTAATTTAAAAGCTCAGTTCGAAAGTTCAAGTAGTTTTTTGCTATTATTTTCAATAGTTAAAGAATTCACTATAAAGTCTGCGGTGAGCTTTAATTTCAACATATTTCAACTAAGTACAAATTTAAAATTTACTTAATCAAGTTCTTGTTTTAACCCGAAACTACTAATTATTTTCTGATATATTTACTATATAATATATATATTTAATATATATATTAGGGACGCACCGAACTGAAAATTTTGGGCTGACACCGAAAATTCAGGATGTACTTGGCCAAGAACTGAAACCGAAAAAGCTTTTCAATAATTATTTATTATTTTATTAAATAATATAAAATAATTTTGCAAGACTTTTTAATTTAACTCAATTTTAATGATACTGAATCTAAAAAACCGCAAGCCAATAAAATAACCATATTTTATTAAAAGTAAAACAATTAAATTTGACAGAATATATATTAAATATTAATGTATTATTTTTATTCAGTTATATGCAACAGAATCAGATTTACCTGATTTTTTTTTAAATTATCCAAACAAATTAAAGTCCTACAAAGCTATTATTACCAGATCATGTGAGCTGAGCAGAGCATCATGAGGGGGTAGCATAATTTCACCAGTGTTGCCCAGTATATTTATTTGCAATTGTTGCATGTGTTGACATAATTCAAATGCAAATGCAACTTGCACATTTGTGTTTCAGTGTCTTACAACGTCTTAAAAGTGATCACCCTGTTATTTTGGAATAGCAATAGAAAATCCCACAGTTGCTATTTCACATGTCCAGCCTTAACACTCACAAAATTATATCTTATCACAGCTGGCATACATGTAAAGACAATACAACAACTCTAAAATTATACTTACCCAGTGATGGTTTTTCAGGTTGGGGTGTTGGTTTTTGAGGTTGGGGTGTTGATTCTGATCCTCCCATTGTGATCTGCTTCCCTGTTTTCTTTTCTCCTAATGAATTTGGGAAATTCCACACTAAACAGTAAATTAAAAACAAAGGTGACTTCAATTCAATACAGAGTAATAACAAGACAGATGCAGTGTTCTTCTCTTTGGGATGTGCAGGCAGGCTGTGTCAGCATCTCTCATTTCAGGCTATATTTATACCTCCTGGTCCAACTTTCACTTTCACCTTGTTAATGTTTTTTTATGACTAAGTAGACTATAACCTATACTTTGTACCATGTCACACAATAAAAACACATCTGGACAGATTCTGTTTTCAAGGTAAATTATTTAATGGATTTAAATTAAAAGAGAATTGTAAGGCAAGGTAACAGATTGACAAACTCAAAACACATCTTACAAAATGGATCAACTGTGTGTTAAGATGATTAAGATTTTTTTAAATATGCTTTTCACATATTTTTGACCTTTCTATGAAAAGGTATGTTTTGTTTACATCAAATAACCATAAGAAATGTATATTTGTAACAAAATATCTACATGTGTATTTTTAAACAGCATTTTTTTCTCCTCTTCATCATCTCAGACGGACCACTTCTCATGTGGCTTCAGTTCTCTTTTAAACAGAGACTCAACTGAATGACTGAATCACATACATGTCTGTAGCATGTTTTCAGCAGCAAATCTGGTGATCTTCAGCTGCATTTGGGTTACTCAGAGAGAAGCTGTCCAGCTTCGTTTTTGGGGTTTCTTCCTGAGTGTCAAAACAGAACTCTATTCCATGCACTATGTATCTTCAGTGGAAGCAGATGCTTTGTCATAGCACAATGAGTCTTAATGGCTGTTTGAAATGGCATTACTACATTATCACACTGCTTACAGTATGTAGTGTGTATACCGCACACAGTATGCAAATTTCCTGTACCAATAATACCTACTGTAATCATTGTCATTTCCTAAATGCAGCCTTTATGACCAATAATTCAGAATTAACATTAATTTGTTACATTAATTACTAGCGTATCTTTCCTCTGCAGAGCTGATAGCATGAACAAATATTTCCATCAGGTCAACCCTTTCATTCCTTCTGTCAATCAGTGTACAGTCATGTTTCCAGTTTAACCCTGTATAACTGTGGGGAGGGGGGAGGATTGAATAACTGCAATGATTTCAAGGAAATGGAAAGATAAAGGAGAATCGCAATGTATGCCCTTTTTTGTCAGGTCTTATGCAAACAAATCCTTCATTAACCACTCTGAAAATGAAACTAACATAAGTGATTTATTTTAAGTGAGGGAAAGTGAAGGCTATTTATATTGGTGCAAAGGCAAGGGCAGTGTGTTAATCATACTTATTGGAAAATTACTGAGATACTCAGAACAAGCCAGAGTCAAGTCAAGATCTTTCGGCATAATGCATTAATACTAAATGAAACAGTACTGAGACCATCGTTTCAAACCCCATCAACACTGCTACTAAGCCAGACAGACAGGCAGATGAACCTGATTGGATTTACAGCTGATAATTTGATATTCAATAACAGAAGATCAAAGAGTTAAATAGGCTGCAGGTTTTTTTCCTCAACTTCAATAAAACCACTGCAGCACAATTCTCTGGACTCTCTAGATCAATAATTACCCCCCCCCCCCCAAAAGAAAAGAAATAAAGAAGTTTAATTTTATACTTTGTGTACCTATAGGCGCTTTTGCACTGGAGGACCCTTTTCATAGCTCCTAGAAATATTGGTGGAATTTTCCACTTTTTGGCATGTTTGCACTGCAGGAACTAGGAATGGTTTTACCTACATATTGTCGGCCCAGATCCGGCGCACATGTGGAATGATGATCTGGCCCACATGTGACGTGGAATGAAGGCACTTTAGCGGACCGCTCCTGTTTAACAGATCTGGGCCACAAGCAGGCCATAGCAGTGCCACGTATCAGCCAAGAGCAAAGAAACAAACCACACTGGACCTTATCTGAGCCACAACATCTTCATATAGAGTCCTCTCAGCTTGTCTAAGCTTGTTAAAGGGTTAGTTCACCCAAAAATTAAAATTAGCCCATGTTTTATTCACCCTCAAAGCATCCTAGGTGTATATGACTTTCTTCTTTCAGGCGAATCTAATCAGAGTTATATTAAAAATTATCCTGGCTCCTCCAAGCGTTAGAATGGGAGTAGGCGGGTGTTTTTGGTCAACAGTCCAAACACAGTCAAATAAAGCTTTCGCTAAAAATTCATGTGTTAATCCACTAAAACTAAGTGTAGGAAGTTTATTTAATTTCACACAGTTTAAAGTGATAAACTCATGAATTAATTGGTCGTGTATGTGCATTCGATGCATACTTAGGACGCACTTGCTATTCGCGAGTGGTATGGATTAACCGGAGACTGAGCTCCTCTGACAATGTTGGAGACGATAACCAGGTAGTGCTTCAGGTATCCAGGATTGCCTGTAATTTCCAAGAGAAATTCTATTTGGGGATCAGTAGCAAACCCAGGGCTCTCTAGATATAGGGACCTATAGAGTGCTACACCCTTATTTATAGTACAGTAACTTAGGTGTTTTATCAGTGCCCAGCATTTTATTTTTTAAGTAGGCATTTAAATTAAATTGAAGTCTATTACTTGAATGTGGTGAACTTAATGTTTATGAAGTGTTTTTGCTGTCACACTTTTCTTTGTACCCATTCACCTGTCACCTACATATGCAGTTATTTAAAAATTGAATGTGCATTTGCAATATGTTTTGAAGACCAAACTGCCTATCATTCACTCGGTAAGGTCCGCCCACTGGTCCCATGACGGCAGCCAATGGCACGGCAGAAGGATTCTTGCGTGATGCTGTCTTTCCTTTTACGCGACAAAATAAATTAAATATATTTTCCTAAATGCATTACCTCTTTAATTCATCTGACTCCAAAATGAAAACGGTTTTAAGAGATGTGTAATACTTATTAAATTTCAGTAAATACTTGATCATTGGATTTAGCCTATACTTTGTTATACTCATTCATTCAGTTTTCTATAGCACTTTGAGCCTTATATCTGTTTGATATATCCCTTACCCACAAATTTGTCTGTCTTGGTCATTAGTGGCGATTGACTAATATTCTCGATGGCCCGGGCCGTGCCATATTTTGCTCATTCCAGAATACTTTTATAAGTCCCCATAGATCCGTACACACTTAAAGTAAGACTATATCTAACCAGAGATCATGGCCATTACTATAGAGCCAAGTTGACCAACTTAACTTCCTCTAATGTAACTTTATATAATCATGCCGTGATTTCTCAAGTTAGGTTAGATTCAGTGGTTGAGGCTGACCCGAATTTAGGTTGGTCAACAACTCACTGTTGTCTTAAACGGAAAAACACAATAGCCTCTACAGTCTAAATATACATATCTAATGCCAATGTGTTAGCCGGAGCTCTAAAACATTTTATTCCCTTACTATCCTGAGCACAGATTTGCGGTGTTATAGACTTACTATAATATAGTAGAGTTAACAACATGAAGACTAGTTAGAATAAATCAAGCATAACAATTTATTAACCAGGTAAGCAAACAATAATTCACAATCCAATTAAAATCATAAATCCCTAATCAATCATCAATAATCCAGAAATGACGAATTTAGAAGTATTTACCTGGTAGCAGAAAATAATACACACAGCAATTGCATGGGAGATCTGTCTACACATTCCCAGAGCTCTTTGTCACTCTCCCTTAAATATCCAGAAGAACCCCAAAGTTACCAAATGGTATTGTTTGTTTATTGCAGGGGGTTTAGCATATCAATTTTGAGGGTTGCATGTGAGTAACTTTGGGAAGATTTACATACAGTAGGTAATTTGTGTGAAAGACCTGGGAGAGGGGAGAGAGTGGGATAGTGAGGAAAAGAAGTCGATGCGGAGAATCATACAGAGATATGAAACTTTTGTCTCTCTCAGTTGGGTGTGTTGTCTTGAATGAGGATGTTAGGCTTCTGAGGCAGAGTTCAGATTGTTGATTCTCGTAAGAGGTCTTTGTCTTTTCAGTCTGTGACCCTCCTTCAGTCTAGACAAATGGTTCCAGGCTTACAACTCCAACCTTGTCATCCTTACATAACTTACATGCATACCACAGATATAATTACAGTTCACTGTAAGGTTTTGGAAAGACAACAGCAAACATGACTCATGTAGCAGACAATGTTATAATTCATAGAATCAATCCGCAAACATGCAGCCATGGAAGCTGTAGATAAGATAGAAATATGTTGCACAAACTGGATCACACACCTTATTGCCAAAGCTATTCTGACATCAGATCAAAGACTGGATTTTTCCTTAGAGACAATAATGATGAAGCATTTGGCTCAGAACACTAACCGGTAACACTTTAGAATACTGATCCTTTGTTAATGAATAACTACACAGGAACAAGTCACTAATGCACTATTAACATTGTAGTAACTACTATTACCTAATAAGAAACTATGATTATTGATTTAGTAAGTAATAGCGCTCAGTTGAAACTGGTAGTTCACTATTAGCTAATCAATAACTACTATTTGTTTAATATATCCTGAAGAACTACTAAGAACTACTGTATACAGGTTCAAAATTAATGTGAATTATGCATAATGTATAATTAATTCTAAAATGAAGATCATGGTAACCCACTAGTAATGACTCAAGAATTATCAAATTCTTCTGAAGGAACAACTAACTACTTGGATCAGTATTCGAACACAAGAGGTGGGGTTTATAGCATGAACCAATCACAGCAGATTATAACCAGTCATATCCAATCATATGGCGATGGAGGCATTGCCTCCTCTCATGTGATTTTCCCACATTCATTCTCAATTACCCCCCACCAAACTCACGGCTTGCAGCATTCCGTCTCCGCAGCTTAACGGCAAAGGTGAAGAAGTGAGTGGACTGCTTATCCATATAATATGAAGATGTTATACTCACCGGAATGTTGCAGGAGATGGCAAACCAGACACTGGACACTAGGGTTGGGAATCGAAAATCGATTCTGATTCCAGAATCGGATACTTAAGGTCAGGAATCGGATGCTTGTTGTCAAGGACCAGACCTACAGTGATCTGCCAGGACCTTGCTCGCTAGTAAGCAGTGGTGGCTCGTGAGTTTTAAAATAGAGGAGGCACACTAATTGGTCTGGGGATCCCTGCCAGTAAATATTAGTATTTGCTTAACCACTTTAAAATGGCTTTTTGGTTACTTTTAGTCAGAAAATGTAAAGAAAAGGTCTCATACTGCAGGATAATATAATTTCACTTACCTGGCCTATCACTTGAAGCAACATCCATCCCTTCTTAAAAGTCTGTGTTGTGCCATTTAATTAAGCCGACTGCTGTAGCCTATATCCAGCTTAGGCGTGTTACCCTTTATTTTTAATTTGTATATACACTGTTTGAATGACAGTTTGGTAAATCTGTTGGCGATCAAATATTCAAGATAGCTACTCATCATAAGTAACTTACTTCATACATTATTAACGCAGCAGGAGACGTTCAAACTAATATCACGTAATTTACGTCTCTATAATGATTGGTAGAGGAGGCTAGCCTCCCCTGCGAGGTTTCTTTTCTCAACACTCTTCAGCGCTGAAAGTGAACTCTCGATGGTGATTGGCTATTTTTTTTTTTACCAACGGAGGCACGAGAGCTCAGCCCTCCCCTTCCCCTTCCCCTTCCCCTTCCCCTTCCCCTTCCCCCCCCTTCCCCTACCCCTTCCCCTACTCTATCACTTAGCGGTTGTAATTACATCAGCAGATTCGGCACATTCGTGTTTCGTGATAGAAAAGTAATATGTTACTGAAACTTTCCAACTTAAGTAGCATATTAAAGCTGTGAAATTACAAACAAAAAATACACATTTTATGACATGAACTGAAATTAATTGTGAATTTTATTAACATTAAGTCGTCCTCCTCCTCCCATTTTCACCTCAACATTTTGGGGAGGCTGTGCCTCCCTTGCCTCCCCCGACGAGCCGCCACTGCTAGTAAGCGCTCCAAAGTTTAGCTACAGTTGTGATCAGAAGCCAAAAAAGTTAAGTATAATATCTGTGATAGCTAAACATGTTGCGAGAGAGGTGTCACCACCAACATGACAAAGCACTTTAATTTAATAGATCGTTAAAGATCGCGAACACGATTCAAACACCAACGTGATTCTATTCCTAAATTACAAAGATTCATCTGTTTCATTCCTCAACCTTTGACGTACAGCGTACGATCACATCAGTGTTTTGAACATTTAAATCTGCGTTAACGCTGCCACTGACCTGAAGAGAGCAGCTGTCATCTGTCTGGAATGAAACAGACTCACAGTCTTTTCAACCACACAGATCATTATTTCTGTATTACAAACATTCAAATCACAGAAGTACTGGGATAAACGTTTATAGTTCAGATACAGTATAAACTCTGATGTGTACGGCAGAGCATGTGAGCGGAGCGGAGCGTGGAGCGAGCGGGGAGCGGGTTTTTATCCAAAGGCCGGAGCGATCGCTCTGTCTCGCTCCGGTTCCGCTCCGATACCGCTCACACCACGAGCCTAGGGCATGCACAAATCCACCCAGAATTCACCTGTGCCTTCAACAATTAACAAAACTGTCAGCATACACTTCAAAAATCGTTCGTTGTGAAGGAGAGATGGAGTTCGTTAAATATTTCCAAAAGCAAACCGACAGGTCATACAGGTGCACAATTCCTGTCAAAAAACTAGATGATAACGATGTTGAACATGAACAGGAATGAGGTGATACGATTTCAGTAAGTAAGGATTCGTATTTTAATCTAAAAAGACACATCATGCGGAAACATGAAGAACATGGGGAGGCCAGAGCAAAACGTGAGCATTCTGAATATGGTTGAAATAGGAAATATTGGCTAATAATAATCAATTAAATAAGTTTTGTCATACGAATATTTTAATGTAGCCTACTTAACCCTGTCCGTGATTTTTTATTTCATAGAGAAAGTATCGTGGCCGTGAAGTGCGAAACAACATTACAAAGTGTGAAACACTTTTACGAAGCTCGAGACAAATTTACATTTTGGAAAACATTTTTACCTATCATAAAACACAATTACATGGGAAAAACACTTTTACCAGTCCCGAAACAAATTTACAATGACAGATTCTTCACGGAAAGGGAATGTACCACACACCGGAAGTGACGCGGTGAAAGGGTTGTTGTTGGTGAGCGCGGTAAATTCGTGTTTTGGTTGTGGTTGTGGAGTAAATGGCGTAAATAAAGTTTATGGTGACCGAACATGGACTGCGGCCGAGGGATGTTTTGCCCGTTTTGTGGCAAACACATGAGCAGCTTAACGCGGTTTTGCTTTACGTGTGGTCGGTGTTTGGAGTTTCTAAAGGACACGGACCAGACGGAAACACAGGGGACGTCTGGACAGCCGAACAGTGCTAAGCAAAGTAAGTTGTTATTTGTTATTTTTTAGTGTAGCAAAACGCTAGCTATCTGAGGCCATGTGAATAAAAATCAGTAATGCTAATAATGATTTTTTTGAGCGGCTTATAACTTTCTGTTTTGAAACGGAACTCTGTCCATTTCAGCCGAACAACCATGCCCATCATACAAACAGTTCATGGAGTACAGAAGCTCGAAGTCAAAACGGCAGTCTTTTAACTATGGGCCAAAAGGAAGATTTAAGCCTAAAGAAAGAAAACACGTCCAGGTAAGTTGTGTGGCAATGCAGAAAATCTGTGCCACAGAAATCATTTTACTTTCACTTTGCGTGATTGGGGTGGAGTGTCTCAATTAACGGCGGAAGGAAGGAGGATATAAGGAAGCGTGTCGTACCTGAGAGGATTTGCGTCATCAGTAAGGTTTGCAGTAGTGAGAGTGAGGGGATTACCGTGCGATGATGTGTAAAGACTGCCATTTGTCGAACAGGTGCTTCCTGTGAGCGATGTCTGGTGCGTCGCGAAGTTCACTTGACTTCCAAGCGTTGCACATCACGATCATCTGTTGTTAGTAATACTGTTCTGAAGACAAGTGACGGCTGTTCATCCACCTGTCCTGGTGTCCGACAAAACCCGCAACACTCTCCAGTTTCCTTTATGACTGCAAACTTGCGTGACGCAATTTCTGCACGGATTTCCAAGTGAACCGAAGTGCTGAACTGTTTGTTTTCTTTTGCTTGTTTTGTTTCTCTCATGGACATCATGGAATAAATCTTCCCCATATGAACAGAGTTTTTCTTTGACTGTTTTTTTTTTTTTTGTAAATTAGTATTGTAACAGGTGGTCTTTGTTTTGCTATCCTGGGTTAATTTAAATTGTGTCAGGATTAATCTTGACTGGCGCCCGAACATTTATTTTAGAGTTTATCTAAGCTAGGGTGGCCACCACCGTTACAGAGTGGCGCCCGAACAGGGACTTGAAAAATATTGTGTATGCGAACAGGGACTTGAAAAATATTGTGTATGTGAAAAGGGACTTGAACCTGAACACTTGAACCTCTATCACCTGAATAATTATCACTTGAACATGAATTGTTTGTGTTGGGGAATTATTTAAACCTTATGGTTAATTATTATCATTGGTAAACCTTGAAATAACTTGTTGTATTTTTATTTTATTTTTTCTCTTTGTGCTTTTGTTTGACTGAAGTGTATCAGCTGGAAATCTAATTACTGAAAACTTGATGTTGCATCTTGAATGTGCTGTGTGAAATTGTGAGAAAACAAAAATTGTGAAAAAAAAACTGAAAATTGAGACTGTGGAAATTGTACTCTGTACATTGTTTTTTTTTTTTGTTTATATCCCCTGGTGCCCAAAAAACAGACACTCATTCCAATTCACTCATCTCATTTACTGATTATTCACACAACATTGACAAGCAACACCATACAAACATGGCCACTATCCCTCCTTCACCTTCAATATCTGTGGAAATTGAACCTTCCCCAGATATAGCAACTCCAGTCTGGCCACCTGTGCAACCAAGACCCGTTCCTCCACCTCAGTTTCCCACTTTTCACTTCACCCCAACTCAGTTCAGCAGTCCCCATCCCAGGTCTCAGGTGCACTTTGCCTCCATGCCTCCAGATGGCACTGCTTCATTTCAGCCAGAACCTATGCAACTTTGCACATCCACTGAAACTACACCATCTTCCTCAGTGTCACAGCATCGTCTGCCTGGTCACCTCCCAACTCCTGGAAGGGAAATTCACCATTTGACTGCACAAGTTCAAGATAACTGGGATAACCTGTTTGATTTCATGAAACATCAGGGAAAACTGTGAATGAACTCACCCAGGAGCAAAAAACAGCCATTTCCCATCATGAAAAACAACTTGGAGACCTGACTGCGAAAATGGAGGCTAACCAGCAACAAATCCTCACCACATTAACTGCAACAAAAGCGGATTCAGCAGATTCAGATCAACTAGTTAAAGCCATGAAAGTGATGATCTCACAAGATATGAAAAAAATGGAGTGTACCTTGATTTCTGAAGTCCGTTTCATGGTGGATCAACTTCAGGTCGAACTTCAGAGAGACCTCAGAGCTACACAAAAGAACCTTCAAAAGGATCATGAGCAGCTCTCCACTGAATGTAATCAGTGCATCATTCAAATTGACCAGCTAACAACACAAGTAAATGAGCTTCAAACAAACATAGAGGAAGTCAAACGGCAAGAAAAGGAAATGGCTGATAACCAAAGTAAATGGGTACAACCACCACCCAGTGCCATACTTACCGCACCCCCATTACCACTAGAAAATGTCCCAGAGTGTCCTCCTATTCCTGCTGGAAAAAGTGACCATTTAAAATTGACCTTTCCCACATTTGGAAGACCGTCGGATGACGCTGATCCTCTGCTGTACCTAACAAGGTGTCAGGACTTCTTGGCATTGCACCCACTTGCAGAGACCGACCTCCTGGCAACCTTCCGCAGCGTACTCCACGGCACTGCACGTGACTGGTGGGAAGTCGCTCGATCTTCAGTAACAACATGGAACGAATTCGAGACCGCTTTCCTCTCAGCCTTCCTCTCCGAAGACTACGAAGATGAACTGGCTGAAAGAGTTCGCACAAGGTATCAAGGAGAGAGAGAATCCATCAGAGATTTCGCCTTTACATATCGTGCTCTTTGCAAAAGATGGAGGCCTTCCCTAACAGAAAATGAAATAGTCAAAATGATTCTAAAAAATTTAAAACCTTACCTCGCCAGTCAGCTACGTAGTCGTGTGAGCACCATTGAGGAACTGGTAAAGCTGGGACATCAGCTAGAGAAGGACCATGAGCAGCAACTGCAATATGAAAAATGTATGAGCAGAAAATCATCTCAGGAAGTAACTCAAAAAAACATCAAACCCACTGACCAACCCCAAGTGCAATGTTGGAGATGTAAGGGACATCACTCACCTGGATGTTGTCCACTTTATGCCAACCCATCCACAAACCAACCTGCAAAACAGCAACATCCTTTCCCCAGTCATCGATCATTTCATTCCCGCAAGTCTGGAGGTCAAGCAACTAGTAATTCTGTGACAGCTACAACAAATAAAAGATTGTCCACTTCCAAGAAATCACCCCTTACACCAACGCCTGTTTCTCCTGTTGTCATCCCACAACAGCTGATTGTTCCCATCTGCATTGGTGGGTGGTCTGGAAAGGCCATCGTGGACACAGGGGCCAGCTACACCATGATCCATGAGAGTTTGTGGAAAAATCTCTTTCCACAAGAGAACCTCCCACCTTGGTCTCTCGGTCCACTGTATTTGGCTAATGGCGAAGCAGAGGTGCCTCTAGGATGGATGCAGTTACCAATACACATTCACAACAACACTTTCACTTTACCTGTTGCTGTCCTTTCCCCTAAGGCACTCGCCTATGCTGTAGTTCTCGGACTGGATTTTATCTTCTTCAGTGGCCTACAAATCAATGTAATCGACAGTAAATATTCATTTAAGTCCACCCCACAAGAAGATCATCCATTCCAACCTGGCAATGCAAGTGTACCTGATATTAGCCCTCAACGTCAAAAGACGGGACCACATGCAAAGACTTTTAACCAAAGCCTTTCACTGTTAAGTTCAATCCCTCCACCACAACCTGTATGCCGATCATCACCACTTGTCAGTGTCATGCCGCAAAAGAAAAAAGGGTATTTTTGTTTTTGTTTCAACAGTACAGCGTGACCTGTTTATCTTGTAACGGTAGTAGTGCGCTACTGCGCACGTCATGAATCAGGAAGTAGATCGCTATGCAGTAGTCAGTCACAGCAGTCTGCGAGCTCTCTCAGTCATTCCGTTTCTCGAGCGATCACCTTTTCTTCTCCCCTTTTTGCTAAAGCAACGTCTGTGAGTATTTCTTATCATGTGATATTAGGATAGTGTCTATTTTCATCTTTGTAAGACTATTGAGATGGCTAAGTTAGCTTTACGTTTATTACTGCCGATCGTTTAATAGTTCGATTGCGTTTTATCCTACAGATCACCGCCGTGTAGATAATCCGTGCCGTTTCTCTGTCACTTGTATTTGGATTTAATATTAATATATATTCCATTTGTATTGTATTACAGTTTCACAGTATTCCCAGTAAACTTTTTTGGAAATGAATCATCTGTGTCCTGGAGTTTCTTGGGAGTGTTTAAGCTGAATGGAGCATAGTCCATGATAGTGAAAAGACGTTGGATCAGCTAACGAGGGTCACAAGGATCGCCATTTTACGGAATTCAATACCAAGAGAAGTGGCTAACGCTACAGTGCCCGGTCAGTTACGTAAAAGTATTCTTCTCCTGTTATTGACTCCGCAGTGAGTTACAATGTCACAACGAAGCAACAGTAAAAAAGGCAATGAAGATATCCAGTCTGAGACTGTGCGTTCAAGAAGCAGTCGTTCATCTGGTACATCGTCCAGCTCGAAGATTGGTATGGCTGTCGCCATAGCAAAGGCGAAGGCTGAAGCAGCACAAGCTAGAGCAGCACACACGCAGAAGGAAATCGAACTTAAAGTAGAGCAAGCTCGTGTTCAAGCTAATCTTGATGCATTAAATGATGAGAAAGAAAAGGATGCAGCCATTGCAGAGGCGAATGCTCTCGTGGCCGGTCTACAAGATATGGGTTTTGAAGTATGCAGTAAGGCTAGCAGCCAGGTTCCTCAATCGGTCAAAGACCAGCGAGTTGCCGCTTATGTGTCAGGACAAGCCAGCTTATGCAGCAGAGGCTTGTCAGTTAGAAGAGGTAGTGATTATGCTTTGGCAACGCTGCATCCTCCGCATTCTCAACCTAATGATGCCATCTTCTCAACGCCTCACCCACTCAGCGTGAGTCAAAATCAAGCTGCTGCTTCCGCAGTCATTATGCCACATCAAGTTCATCAAGCTCCTCAGACCAGTGGAGCGCCGCAGCAACAAAGCTACAATCAAGCGCTTAACTCTTGCCCAGTTCTTCAGCGTGGAGGGAGTCGTTCGCAACAGAACGTCAAAGCGGAACCCTCCCCTTCTGCGCGCACGCATGCTCACAAGACACCTTATGGAGCTAGCTATGATCATTCTACATCCACTGGAGATCTCATCAAATACCTAGCTCGTAGCAGCCTGGTGACTTCAGGTCTAACCGCATATGATGACCAGCCAATGAACTATTGGGCCTGGAAAACATCGTTCCTGAATGCTATTGCCGATTTAGACCTGTCTGCCGCGGGAGAACTCGACCTCCTCACCAAGTATCTAGGAAAAGAGTCGACAGAACAAGTAAGAAGAATTAAAACAGTCAACATTAAGGATTCAGCAATTGGTTTGCGTATGGCATGGGAACGCCTCGACGAAATATATGGCTCACCAGAGGCCGTCGAGCAGGCTTTGTTCAACAAGCTAGAGAACTTTCCGAAGGTTACAATGAAGGATCCACGAAGACTCAGGGATCTAGCCGACCTGTTGTCGGAGCTTCAAGCAGCCAAAGAAGACAGCTACCTTGCAGGCTTGTCATATTTGGATACCTCCAGAGGTATTAGGCCTATTATCGAGAAACTTCCATACAACATGCAAGAAAAGTGGCTTTACTTTGGCACAAGATACAAACAGGAACATTTCGTTAGTTTTCCACCTTTCTCCGTGTTGGTAGACTTCATCGCCACAGAGGCAAGGGCTCGCACTGACCCAAGTTTTAACTTCTTCACGCAAGCTCCAGAAGAGAGAAAGAGTAAGTGGGAGAAACCTACTAACACATCAGTATACGTTCGCAAGACGCAGGTCTCAGGAACTGCTAAGGCCGAGTATGGAGAAAGTACGGAACGCATTGATCCCAACAAACACTGTCCTCTGCATAGAAAGCCTCACCCTTTGAGGAAATGCAGAGGCTTTCGTGAGAAGAGCATAAATGATCGCAAACAGCTTTTGAAAGAGCATTACATCTGCTTTCGCTGTTGCTCCTCCACAGACCATCTAGCAAAGCATTGTACCGCTGAGATAAAATGTACAGAGTGTGGGAGTGCGGCTCATGTGACAGCACTTCACCCCTACTCACCTACCTGGAAATCTAAGTCGTCCCCTTCCACTTCAGAGGATGGCGGGGAGGAGGACAAAGCAGAAATCCGGGAGGTTAAGTCGACGTGCACTCAAGTATGTGGTGAAGGATTGAGTGCCAGAACATGTGCCTTGTCAGTGTGTTTCCCAACGGCTACAAGAAGGAGTCCAAGAGAATGTACGCCATACTAGACGAACAGAGCAATCGCTCCCTGGCGCGGTCAGAGTTCTTTGAGATTTTTAAGATCTCTGGAAGTTCCTACTCATATACCCTCAAGACCTGTGCGGGGTGTTCAGAGACGGCGGGGAGGAGAGCCAGCGGTTACACTGTGGAGTCGGTGGACAAGAAAATGAGCATTCATCTGCCTACACTCCTGGAGTGCAACCAAATCCCTAACGTTCGCACCGAGATTCCTACGCCGGAAGCAGCCTACCATCATGCCCACCTGAATCACATCGCTGACAAGATTCCACCTTTAGATCCGGATGCCGAAATTCTCCTCTTATTGGGCAGAGACATCTTACAAGTACACAAGGTCCGAGAACAGATAAGCGGCCCAGGAGATGCACCGTTTGCGCAAAGGCTTGATCTAGGATGGGTCGTTGTCGGTGATGTGTGCCTTGGAGGTGCTCACAGAACGCCAGAGGTTAGAAGCTACAAAACAGCCATCTTAGAGAACGGTCGTACGAGTTATCTTCAACCATGCAACAACCACATCAGAGTGAAAGAGGTATTTGATCAAGCGTCTAGATCTCAGCATCATCCAGCAGCAACCTCCATCCGTGGTTCCATGACGCTCAGTGGAGACTGCTTAGGGCAGACTGTCTTCGCTCATTCTCCTGACGATCATAGACTCGCTCCATCCATGGAGGATCTAGAGTTTCTGAAGATAATGGAAGCCGAGTGTTATCAGGACAGTTCTAACAGTTGGGTTGCACCTTTACCCTTTCGGTCGCCGAGGCAGCGGCTGCCTAACAACAGGAAACAGGTTTTCGACCGTCTTGTTTCGCTCCAGCGCTCATTGGAAAAACGACCACAGATGAAAATCGATTTCCTAGAGTTTATGGAGAAGATGTTCGAGAAGGCACATGCTGAAGTCGCCCCGCCAGTACAGCCCGGACAAGAGTGTTGGTACCTACCTCTGTTCGGTGTGTATCATCCAAGGAAACCAGATAGAATTCGTGTGGTCTTCGACAGCAGTGCATCATATGAAGGAGTGTCGCTCAACGATATCTTGCTCACTGGTCCCGACCTTAATAATAGCCTGCTAGGTGTTCTTATAAGGTTTAGGAAGGAACAGGTAGCGATCACTGCCGACATCGAGCACATGTTCCACTGCTTTCTCGTCAAGGAGGACCACCGTGATTTTCTCCGCTTCCTGTGGTACAGAAACAACAACCCTACCTCCGACATCGTCGACTACAGAATGCGGGTTCACCTTTTTGGGAATAGTCCCTCGCCTGCCGTTGCAGTGTATGGTCTGCGGCGGGCAGCTAAGAAAGCAGAAACCGACTGTGGTAGTGATGCAAGAAGATTCATCGACCGCGAGTTCTATGTCGACGACGCTTTGAAGTCCTTCAGCACAGAGGAAGAGGCCATCAGCGTTCTAGGGCGAGCACAGAAGATGCTTGCAGCTTCTAACCTCAGGCTACACAAAATTGCTTCAAATCGACCAGCAGTCATCGAAGCGTTTCCATTTGAAGATCGTGCCAAGGACGTCAACAGCCTAGATCTCTTCGTTGATGATTTGCCAATGCAACGTAGCCTTGGATTGCTTTGGAACATGTGCACAGATACATTCATGTTCCAAATCGAAGATGACCAGAGGCCATTCACTCGCAGAGGAGTACTTTCGACCGTGAACAGCCTCTACGATCCTCTAGGATTCCTCGCACCCATCACGGTTCATGGAAGACTGATACTCAGAGAACTAACTAAGCAAGCAGAGGATTGGGACACACCTCTCCCCAAAGACATGGAGACTGAATGGACTAGATGGAAACGGTCTCTCCGAGACTTGGAGGGACTCCAGATACCACGCCCTTATACGTCATTCTCCACCGCAGGTGCTCTAAGAAGAGAACTCTGTATATTCGCAGATGCATCGATCAAGGCAATAGCAGCCGTAGCCTACATCAAGGTGACAAGCCACCAAGAACAGACTGAGATCGGCTTTGTCTTCGGGAAGGCGAAGTTGGCGCCTCAGCCTGATCTAACTATCCCAAAACTTGAGCTTTGTGCGGCTGTACTCGCCATCGAGATCGCTGAGATGGTAGTTTCAGAGATGGATACAACGTTCGACAACATCACCTACTACACTGATAGTAAGGTTGTATTGGGATACATTCAGAATCAGTCAAGGAGATTCTATGTCTACGTACACAATAGAATCCAAAGAATCCATCAATCGCCTTGCTCTGGCCCGTGGAAGTATGTCCCAACGCACCTCAATCCAGCTGACATTGGGTCAAGAACTGTGGCTTCAGACTTGCTTAGCAGCACCACCTGGCTCAAAGGGCCAGCGTTTCTTCATGATGTATCTTTGCATTCACCTGAGCTTCAAGAAGCTTACGACCTTATCGACCCTGACGCCGACTCTGAAGTGCGTTCTCAGGTGGTTGCAAGTTTCACTCATGTTACCAGAGATGTGATACATCCACAACACTTCGAACGCTTCTCCAAGTTCAGCACTCTCCTTACAGCCGTAGCTCACCTCATCCATGTGGCTCGTTCCTTCGCCCACTTTACCCAGGATGAATGTCAAGGGTGGCATGTCTGTCGACCTACAGAGGAAGAGTTGTTAAAAGCCAAAGTATGTATCGTGAAAAGTGTCCAGAACGAATGCTATTCAGAGGAACTTAAGTGTATCAACTCAGGATCCAACATTCCACCGAGTAGCAGCCTTTGGAAACTGCACCCCATCTTGGACCAAAATCGACTTTTTAGAGTAGGAGGTCGAATTGAGCAGTCGGGTCTGAGTATGAACGAGGTTCATCCCATCATCGTTCCTGGCCGGCATCATCTAGCTACACTGCTTGTGTCTCACTATCACGAAGCAGTGAAACACCAAGGGAGACATCTGACTGAAGGTGCCATTCGAATGGCAGGATTCTGGCTGGTGGGAGCTAAACGCTGCATCTGCAGTTTGCTTCACAAATGCGTCACTTGTAGGAGACTGAGGGGAAAAATGGAACATCAGCAGATGGCAGCTCTGCCAGCAGAACGGCTACAAGTAGCACCTCCTTTCACTTATGTAGGTGTCGACGTTTTTGGCCCCTGGGAAATTGTCTCACGCCGTACAAGAGGAGGAGTTTGCAACTCTAAACGATGGGCTGTGATGTTCTCTTGTATGTGTTCGAGGGCAGTCCACATCGAAGTGATCGAAGCCATGAGTACCAGCAGTTTTATCAACGCCTTGAGGAGGTTCTTTGCAATCAGGGGCCCCGCGAAGCAGATCCGTTCCGATTGCGGAACTAATTTCATTGGTGCTTCTCGTGAACTGGAGATGGACCAGTCGAATCCAGGTTTCAAAAGAGTGGAGGAGTACTTGGACACTCAGAGCTGCACCTGGGTATTCAACCCGCCCCACGCGTCTCACATGGGCGGCGCGTGGGAACGTATGATTGGCATTGCCCGTCGTATTTTGGATTGCATGTTGCTTGAGCAGAAGAAGTCTCATCTTTCACATGAAGTCCTGACCACCCTCATGGCCGAAGTAACCGCGATCATGAATGCCAGACCGCTCATCCCAGTGTCATCGGATCCGGAGTCGCTTCTCATCCTCACTCCAGCGATGCTTCTAACCCTCAAGAAAGGTTCTGCACCTCCTCCTCCATCAGGAAGCCTTGAGGAAGCACATCTCATCAGAGAAGAATGGAAGCAAGTTCAGAGCCTAGCAGACATGTTTTGGAACAGGTGGAAACATGAATACCTCAAAACATTACAGCTTCGGCACAAGTGGCAAGGAAAGAGGCCGAATCTCCAAGAAGGAGACATAGTTCTCTTGAAAGACAATCAAGCTAAGAGAAATCAATGGCCTACAGGCCTCATCACAAAAACCTTTCCAGGAGAAGATGGATTGGTTCGGAAAGTTCAAGTGGAAATTGTCAAGGATGGAACCAGAAAGACCTTTTCTCGGCCTGTTACAGAAGTGGTTCTGCTTTTTTCTCCAAAGACTGATTCCGTTAATTAATGTGGGCTCTTTAAAGACCCCAAGCGGGGAGTGTCATGCCGCAAAAGAAAAAAGGGTATTTTTGTTTTTGTTTCAACAGTACAGCGTGACCTGTTTATCTTGTAATGGTAGTAGTGCGCTACTGCGCACGTCATGAATCAGGAAGTAGATCGCTATGCAGTAGTCAGTCACAGCAGTCTGCGAGCTCTCTCAGTCATTCCGTTTCTCGAGCGATCACCTTTTCTTCTCCCCTTTTTGCTAAAGCAACGTCTGTGAGTATTTCTTATCATGTGATATTAGGATAGTGTCTATTTTCATCTTTGTAAGACTATTGAGATGGCTAAGTTAGCTTTACGTTTATTACTGCCGATCGTTTAATAGTTCGATTGCGTTTTATCCTACAGATCACCGCCGTGTAGATAATCCGTGCCGTTTCTCTGTCACTTGTATTTGGATTTAATATTAATATATATTCCATTTGTATTGTATTACAGTTTCACAGTATTCCCAGTAAACTTTTTTGGAAATGAATCATCTGTGTCCTGGAGTTTCTTGGGAGTGTTTAAGCTGAATGGAGCATAGTCCATGATAGTCAGTACAGATACACAATGTTTAATTGACAGTGCTGTGAGTGAAGCACACTTACCTCCTGCTGAAAAAAACAGACTGAGGAGAATCCTGGAGTCCAACACTCAGGTGTGCACCCTTCAACCAGGTCGTACTGATGTCCTGCAACACATTATTTACACACAACATCAAGTGCCTATCAAGCAACGGCCGTACCGCATGTCCCCTGCCAAACAAGCAGTGGTACAAGAACAACTTGTGGAGATGTTGAATGCAGGAATTGTGGAACCCTCACATTCTGGCTGGGCCTCTCCTGTCATCCTTGTTCCCAAAAAAGATGGCAGCCTTAGATTTTGTGTAGACTACCGTAAGCTCAATACCATCACTGAGAATGATGCTTACCCACTTCCCAACATCACTGAGATCCTTGAATCTTTGTCTGGAGCAGCCATCTTTTCAACCATCGACCTAAACAGTGGCTACTGGCAGGTGGCTATGGACCCCCAGAGTAAACCAAACACAGCATTCATCACTCCATCAGGGCTCTTCCACTTTAATGTTATGCCCTTTGGATTAAAAAATGCACCTGCAACATTTCAGCGGTTAATGGAAACAGTACTGGGAGAATTACGAAGAAACATTTGCTTTGTCTACATAGATGATATTATCATATACTCACCATCTGTAGCTCAGCACTTCAAGGACCTCCAAACTGTTCTCCATCGACTGCAGGGAGCTGGATTGACCATAAACCTTAAAAAGAGCAAGTTCTGCCTTAAAGAAATTTCATTCCTGGGACATGTGGTTAGCATCAATGGCATCACAGCAGACTTAACCAAAGTTGAGGCCATCCGATCTTGTTCACCGTAGTCACCGACCATTCTGCGCTACAGTGGGTCTTAAGTTCCCCAAAAACCACCAGCCGTCTCATTAGATGGGCCCTACGATTACAAAGGTTTGATTTTGTTATTGAATACCGAAAAGGAAAACTCAATGTAGCACCTGATGCTTTGTCTAGGATTTCCAGCGTACCTTGTTGCAGCTTGTACTCCAGCCAGAAGGAGGATATTGAGTTTCCAGTTTCTGTTGTGTCAATTTGGGAGGAACAACACAAAGAACCTGAAATTATAAAAGTGTTTAAAGCATTGGCAGAGAACAATAACAGTGATCTGAAAGACAAATATGAAGTTGTGGAGGACAAACTATATCACAAGACCCACCTGTCAAATGGCCAAGTTCACTACAGAGTGTACCTGCCTAGCATTCTCATCCCAGCTGTCCTTCATCACTACCATTCCCATCCTTTAAGTGGTCATGGAGGTATCTACAAAACCTACAAGCGACTACAAGATGTTGTTTTCTGGCCAGGAATGTGGACTGATGTCAAACATTATGTTAAGGACTGTGTAAAGTGTCAAACACTTAAAAGTGAAAATCAGAAACCGGCTGGTAAGCTACAACCCATTACCATCTCACAACCAAACAAAATGGTGGGTGTTGACATAATGGGGCCGTTGCCAAGCAGCACACAACGCCATGGGTACCTTCTGGTTTTTGTAGATTACTTCACTCGCTGGGTTGAGTTGTTCCCCATGCGCCATGCAAATGCACAAACCATAGCGAAGATTCTCAGAACCGAAATCCTTACCCGATGGGGTGTTCCAGACTTCATCTTGTCTGACCGTGGTACCCAATTTGTTTCCTCCATATTCAAAGAGCTGTGTGAAAAATGGAATCTCAATCAAAAATTAACAACAGCATATCACCCCCAAACGAATATGACTGAGAGAGTTAACCGGACCCTAAAATGCATGATTGCCTCGTACGTGGATGACAACCACAAGAAGTGGGATCAGCATTTACCTGAACTCCGGTTTGCAATTAATTCAGCTGTGCAGGAAAGCATTGGGATGTCCCCTGCAGAACTTCAAATAGGGAGGAAACTAAAAAGCCCAATGGATAAATTACTCCAAGTTAAGAGCCTTTCACCATCCACACCATCATATGATGTTGTCCACCATCTAGTGCAACTGAAATTGAAAGCAGAGGAGTGCTGTAAGAAAGCCCAAAAAAGACAGCTCAGACGTTACAATAAAACCCGTCGAGAAGCTTCTTTTGAAGAAAAAAGCCGTGTATGGTTAAGAAATTTCCCTCAGTCCAGTGCTCAACATAATTTCACTGCAAAACTGGCCCCTAAATGGAAAGGTCCTTACCGGGTTTTAAAGCGGTTAGGCCCGTTGAATTATCAGATAGCGTTGGAAGAAACTGGAGAGGACGTCCGCACAGCACATGTGTGCAACCTCAAACCATGCTATCCCACAGCGAAGGAATTGGAGTCCCAGGAAAAACAAAAACTCCTTAACTTATTTCAAGAAACGTCTGATGAAGAAGAATTTCTAGGATTTTAATCCATGTTTTTTTTAACAACCATGGGTTGTTTATTTCCAGGGGGGAGAGTGTGGCAATGCAGAAAATCTGTGCCACAGAAATCATTTTACTTTCACTTTGCGTGATTGGGGTGGAGTGTCTCAATTAACGGCGGAAGGAAGGAGGATATAAGGAAGCGTGTCGTACCTGAGAGGATTTGCGTCATCAGTAAGGTTTGCAGTAGTGAGAGTGAGGGGATTACCGTGCGATGATGTGGAAAGACTGCCATTTGTCGAACAGGTGCTTCCTGTGAGCGATGTCTGGTGCGTCGCGAAGTTCACTTGACTTCCAAGCGTTGCACATCACGATCATCTGTTGTTAGTAATACTGTTCTGAAGACAAGTGACAGCTGTTCATCCACCTGTCCTGGTGTCCGACAAAACCCGCAACACTCTCCAGTTTCCTTTATGACTGCAAACTTGCGTGACGCAATTTCTGCACGGATTTCCAAGTGAACCGAAGTGCTGAACTGTTTGTTTTCTTTTTCTTATTTTGTTTCTCTCATGGACATCATGGAATAAATCTTCCCCATATGAACAGAGTTTTTCTTTGACTGTTTTTTTTTTTTTGTAAATTAGTATTGTAACAGGTGGTCTTTGTTTTGCTATCCTGGGTTAATTTAAATTGTGTCAGGATTAATCTTGACTGGCGCCCGAACATTTATTTTAGAGTTTATCTAAGCTAGGGCGGCCACCACCGTTACAGTTGTACTGACCGTCCTATACAATTTTGCAATGCTCTATATGTATTTGTGTGTATGTGTATATTTATTTTACCTATGTATAACGTTACATAAATTATATATCTTTATTTTACTAGATAAATGTAGGATTGATGGCGCCACATGAAACTGATGGAACCGATTTAAAACCTCTAAGAGGGAAAACACTCCCGTTATTTACAGACCCGGAGGTAGCAGCACCTGATCTATTGAAACAAGCTGTACAGAAAATGAGAACATTTAACAAGGACATGCACGAAGGACCTTACGTCCTTTTGTATCCAGACTGCTCAGAGGTGGTCCATGTGCCTGGGTCAGAAAGGCCATTCAAATTGGCAGAATATAAAAAGGAAATAGGAAAGGCATATTCCAGGATCACTTTTTTCATTTGCCTAGAAAAACACTATAAAAGAGGTTAGTGGATCTCATGATTCAATATTTTTACATATTTTGATACTCTGCTGGAGGATAGATAATGTTTGTTTTATTAATTTTTTTCAGTGGATGATACCTCAGACTCTGATTCTGAAATTGTCATCACAACAAGGAGCACAGCTGAATTCAATCGAGCTGACACTTTGGTACATCAGTTATTTCTATTTTTTTAAATATTTATGTATGTTTGTATTTATTTATTATATGTACATTGGATTTTACGCATAAAATCTTTGTCCTGGTCAATAATTTAGTGGAAAAAGGTTTGTTTTGATTATTTTGCAGTAACTATTGTACAGTAACACAGGAAACCATTCAGCATTGATATATGCTGTATGTGGTAATGGAACAATAATGGAAGCTGTTGATAATTTTACCCGTTTCCTCTCAGGTTTTTGAACCACAAAATCGAAGTACTCCCAAACTCAAACTGGAAGATGAAAGGTAGGTGTTGCACACTTGTATACAAAGGAACTTTCAGGCGTGCATGGGTTGAAATTATGTCTTTACTTCTTGACTGGAAATAATAATAATAACTCATATCTTATTGGGCTACAGTGCTTTCACTACCAGGTAAAGGGCAATTTAACTTTTTTTTTTTTCATTTAACTGTGTTATTTCATTTAACTGTGTTAATACTACCTGGCAGGAAAGATGATTGCTGTGTCAGTTGTGCATGGAGGTCAAGGACCCCATTTCCTGTCGAAAGATCTTGTACATTATCTTGCAGGCCAGCCTTCATTCAAAGCACCAATTAATTTAATAACTGATGAAGAAATAGGGAAAGCTTTGCAAGAGGTGAGAATAGCATAAGGCTACGGTATGGTAGGGCAGAGTTTTACATAGTTCTTGCAGTGTTTTGAGACAGTGTTTACTTCCTATATCCAGTACAGAATTTGTTTCATTAATTTATTAGTTTTTGATGGTGTAAGATTACACTATGCTGTGTATGTATCTCATTAAAAAAAATAGGCAAAGAGATACAGTGCTTACAGTTATTGACTGTGGTGTTTATGCCCCTTTTCATGTGTTTCAGATTGAGAATGCTGCTTCATTGGATGCTCTGCATGAATGTATGATGAGACACAGCACAATGTTACAGACAGCAGGTTGTCAGACAGCAGATATAATATATAATATAAAATCAGATATAAGAGTGTGCTGATGTTGATGGGTGTGTAAAGCCTGAAGCTTCATACACGAGGAATCCAGGCTGGAATTATTCCAAAGGTGGTTCAACAGCATACTGAGAAAAGGGTTCATTAACTTATGTGAATGTGATATTTCCTTCTTTTTATTTTTTATTAAATTGGCTACAATTTCTAAAAAACTGTTTTTGCTTTGTCGTTGACGTATTGTGCGTATACCGATGAGGAAAAGGATTAATATTACTATTTTAAATTGAATCTATAACACAACAAAGTTTTGAAAAAGTGCATGGGGCGTGTAGACTTTGTAAGTGCTCAAGCCACCCAGCCGTCTGTGTCATTCCAGTCTTCTGTTTCTGTGTGTAATACTTAGTTTGTAACAATTAACTTTTAATGTGCAATGTGAAAATAGGGTTCTTTAAATCAATTTTCAACAACCATTTCCCCCTCCAAATGTATGTTTGTTAAGGTGGATAGTAATTGTAGAGAGAATAATATTTAATAGTTTTCTTAATTTAAATTCAATTGCCACTACACAGCAGTGAAACAATGTTTGTGTTCACTCTGTAGATTCAGGGAGGGTCTTTCAACCCTGGAGTTTTTGACTGCACTACAGCAACACCCTACTTTGCTGGCCCCTGCCCTGTGCCACTCTGAAAAGCAACTCACTGCTTTTGACCTTGAGATACTCTTCAAACCTGACCTCAGTCCTTCGGGGAGTAATCGAAGACTTAAAGAAAGTCAAACCATGGGCTACTGGGCAGACTATCTCCTTGATTGTGAAGGTTTGTTAGTTTAGGTTTGAAGTTCTGAGTTTTCGTTTAGGATTTATAGGCTTTTGAGTGTTTTGCCACACCCATTTTCTAAATGACCCTGTTATGGCTACCCAAATGGTAAAATTCAACTTTTTTAGATAATTATTGATCTAGAGAGTCCAGAGAATTGTACTGCACTGGTTTGGTTGCGATTGGGCGAAAAATTTAGGACTAGTTCTAGAGTAGGTTTTTAAGATGATAGCGAATTTTTGATGAACAATTTGATTGACAGCAGTAGTTCTTGAGGCAAAGTTGTTCAGTATGAGGATATCTATCAAATGATATGCATCACGTGATTACAGAGCTGTAAAACTTATAATAATAAAAAAAAACTAATAAAAATCAGTACAATTACAATAGGGTTTCAGCTCTTCGAGCTTGAACCCCTAATTATGTATCTGAATTGTTTTTCTTTGCAGAAGGCCAGGCTGCTGTGTCTGTGGAAGATGTTTTGATGTTTGCTACTGGGCTGTCTTCACTTCCCCCATCTGGCTTGGAACCACTGCCACAAATAAAGTTCCTGGATGACTCTGCATTCCCAATGGCAAATACATGTACAAACTCCTTGAAATTACCACTCCTAGACTCATACACTTTGTTTAAGTCACAAATGGACTTTGGAATTCAAAATAGTCCAGGATTTGGCTGTTTTTAAGCTAAATGATGGATGACCCCTAGAGTTAAGACTCTGAAAACGTTGTTGTTGTTGTTGTTAAAGGTTCACTTCAAAGTGCAGTTGCCAAAATTGTTTTTATAATGTAACAGTATGTGAGCATGTTTTTTTTCTCACCGTTAACATTTTGAAAATGTTTTAGATTCGTGACACTCAAACTGGGATCCCTTTGTGAATCACTGTTTTAGATAAAGAAACAAGTAGTTCAAGAAGTTTTGTTTCCTATACTACAAATTTAATAAATACTTATTACTATTTTTGATTAATTTACTTCACACTTAAAAACAATTAAGCTGTGGGTGACAGATTCATAAACATTGTGTTCAGACAGACAGCAGTATTCCACCACTACAAAAAACCCTCCCTTTTTGATCATTTCATAGCTGAGCCATTTCTTTTAGTTTCATGTACAGTTCTGATGCAGACTCCCAGTTCTCTGGCTTCTGTAACTGAGTGTGTTCCATGGCAAAGTCCAAGTACTCCTGCATGTTTGGGTCCCCACAAGGAGTCATTGACGGTCTAGCCTCAGGAAGGGCATCCAGTTCAGCCTGTTCAATTTGAAATCCGCAGTCTCTGGAGCCAAACCTATGTAAATAGAAAACATAAGCATTTCTTTTCATTTAAGCTAAAACGTTAGAATAATACTTTTATCTGTTTATTACCAATGTATCACCTGTGTGGTAAGTAGTAGAGTTCATTGGGCACTCCTCCTGGACATGCTGCTGTTCTGGAAGGGTGAATCCTGTGACTGTTCCACAGTCTCACACACTCATCCAAGTCCTTCTGAATAACATCACCAAAGCAATATCTCAATAGGCACTGATGCTCATGACTCCCGTTGAAGTATCCGGCTTCTCTAAGGTCTGCAAATAACTCCATCCAGAACTGAGACCTATAGAAATTGATACAAATTGTAGTTAAACTTTTAAGCATATACACGTTTGAATAATAAAATCAATGGTTAGTCGTAATGATATTTATGGTCTGTATCTTTTGGTCATTCGATTTTCTTTTCAGGAACAACTACTTTCCTGGCGGGCTGTATTTGTTTTACATTTTGTACTGTATTGATCTTTATTGTGCTCGTTTTTTGTTTTTCATTACTCGTTCCTGAGAAGAAAATCGAATGACCAAAAGATGCAATGACCCTTTATGAAGACCACTCACCTTCCCTTTCTAAATATAGACCACCAGGACTCAATACGCTGGTTATTTATAGATGAGCCGTACATGTGGCTGGACGCGCCAGAGTAGTAGTCACTGTGATGGTGGCGTAGCGTACATTGAATTGCAGCCATTATGCCGTTCTCAGTGCCGCAATCAGTCCTCAGTCTCATGGGGATGACACCGAGGTTTCGCACACATGACATGAAATAGTGAGCAATCACTGTTGGGTTATTATTTGTTGGTCCACATTCAAGCCACAGTACTTTACGTGAAAATCCATCTATGCATCCCGATATGGCCAAACCGAATGGCTTAAGTTTATCATAACCATCTGGGTGCCACATATAGTTAGGTCCCATTGAATGGTAGGTTCTTCTTGTAAACCTTCTGCGTGTTCTGCTCTCACACCCTCGAGGATTAAGCTCCCGGAGCAAATTCATCACATCATCTCTCTTCACTCGAAAATTGTACTTTTGTTTAAGTACCTGCCACATCGTGCGGTAGCCAAATAGTTGTCCAGGTCCACGAAGTTCCAATCTGATGGCGTTACTCACGGAGTTTGGAGAGGAATAATCCTTTCTGCGGTACAACACGGCTTCGTTCAGTTTACTTTTAAGAGTCCTCAAGCTGATGTTTACACCGTGTAGACTTGACATCATGTCCACGATTACAGCGTACGAGTGGCCCTCGTTAAAATATTGAACACATTGATGCAGTATGTCTGATGTTTCCGTCTGGTCCGCGTCATTTAGAAACTCCAAACACTGACCACACGTAAAGCAAAACCGCGTTAAGCTGCTCATGTGTTTGCCACAAAACGGGCAAAACATCCCTCGGCCGCAGTCCATGTTCGGTCACCATAAACTTTATTTACGCCATTTACTCCACAACCAAAACACGAATTTACCGCGCTCACCAACAACAACACCTTTCACCGCGTCACTTCCGGTGTGTGGTACATTCCCTTTCCGTGAAGAATCTGTCATTGTAAATTTGTTTCGGGACTGGTAAAAGTGTTTTGCGTCTTGTTAATTTGTTTTCTAAAATGTAAATTTGTTTCGTCCTTGGTAAAAGTGTTTTTCCCATGTAATTGTGTTTTATGATAGGTAAAAATGTTTTCCAAAATGTAAATTTGTCTCGAGCTTCGTAAAAGTGTTTCACACTTTGTAATGTTGTTTCGCACTTCACGGCCACCGTAAGAAAGAGATATAAATATATGTTCTATTTTGGCTGTGAGTTGTTTATAGGATATAGGCTGCGTTGCGGACGCGTCGCGGAGCGGGTTTGCTGCGTGTTGATTTTCCTTTCCGCGCCTATGTTAAAAGATTAGAGCAGCCACACTGCCTGCGGAATATGCGCGTATCAGGTGCGCGGTCCAAACACACCGCAACCGCGGCCCCGCGACAGAATAGAAGTGAAGCGGATTTTTTCTGCAGCAGTCACGCAACAAACCCGCTCAACGTCCATCACGCAGACAGTGTGTCCCAGGCGTAAGGCTTCGGTTCACCGCTCAGCTCCGCTCACATGCTCTGGTGTACGGTAGCGATTAAAATAGAGTAAATCACCTTTTGAAAGTAATTTGACACTTCAAATGTAGATTTAGCGATTACATTGTTACGCCTGTAGGTGGAGAAAATGGGCTGTTAAAATGTATTTGTGTTTGAATCAAACACTTGGGCTTTCCTGTAGCAAATGGTAGAGCATGGCGCTAGCAACGCCAAGATCATGGGTTCAATTCCCAGTGAAAGCAAGAGTTGATAAAATGTAAAACTGTAACTTGAATGCAATGTAAGTCGCTTTGGATAAAAGCGCCTGCTAAATGCATAAATGTAAATGTAAATGAATCACACAAGAGATTTGTTCAAGAACGCTGATTCATCCAGTAATGAACCAAGTACATCTTGAGTGAGTCACTGAATCATTCATTCATAAATTACATGTGATTTTGTTTAGTTGTCTAACGTTTTTTTCTTCAGCATCATGAGAGAAGCACAACTTCCATTGGGGGAAAAAAGGAGAAGGAAAAAAAAACTTTTTTTTTTTTTTTTTTTATATATATCCAGAATCACGCAGTTCTATTTTGCACACAAACAGCTCTTAAAGAGTCCAGTTTTTATGTAGCCTGTTGATTTTTGTTCATGGTATTCAGCTCCAATAAATGGTTTGCAAAAAAGAGACACAGGATAAATGTTTGATATCATTATTTAATCACATTGGAATCGAAAAGAATCGGAATCGATAGAATTCAAACGATACCCAACGATTGAGTGTACTAGTGAATGAAAGATGGGTTCAAGTGCACTACAAGTGGTACCTAAATAATTTTTTTAAATACAAAGATAGTATCCTAAAAGCACATTTTAGTTCATATTCATGGTGTCCCAAAATAGCACAGTTGAGTACACTTAGTTGATCTTAAGTTTATCTTAAGTACTAAAGGATCATTTTTAGTATATTAAGTACAAAATTCTGTGCAAAAATAGAGCACTTTATGTACATTATGGAAGTGCACTTGTTTTTCACCTGGGAGTCTGCAGTGTCCACGGGAATGTTGCTGGTGTAAACCACAGTACCACAGCAAAAGCCGAAGAAGAAGAAGCTTGTCGGAGAAGCATCAGCCGTGAAGGAGGCAAATAAATATCAAATAACAGCTAATTTATTTAAAACAATAAATAAGAGACGACAAAGGAACAGGAGAAGATGGCATTCTTTCAATCTCCACAAGGACACTGCAGAACAACATTGTTTGTCGCGGACAACAAAGTGAAGTATAATGCTATGTAGTATAATAAATGATAAGACACTTGCTCTTTGCTTTGTTTTATTTTAAATAAGAAGTTGTAACATTAAAATATATTAAAGTGCAAAAAATACACACAAAACTGAAATACATACGGATGCAGGGGTTCTAGCAGACCAATCACAGCGCTTGCGGTCCGCGTAGAATTGACGCACTGTGACATTTTTGGAGAGGTGCACGTCAGGCTGGTTTGACACAGAAGTATAAATCAGCCTTTAGTATTAATGATCCTG